>JARYGA010061103.1:0-47906 GCA_030545235.1 Helianthus tuberosus | reverse complement strand
ACTATGTCCCGTAGGGGCATTTTGGTAATTTTACATAGGCTTTAAAGGTTAAAATAGACTTCTGAGTTTAAAAACTTTGGCTTACTGTTTAATTATATAAATTATCTTAAAACATCAGTGGGTAATAAGTTTTATATGTTAAAAATGGTTTTGACCCATATTAAGTGCTTAAAACGCTTAAAAGTCGGTTTAAAGGGGTATTCGGGTTAAAATAGGAAATCTGAGTTTTTGATCAGTTTATAAAGTTCAAAATACTTTATTTATTATATGAAATTAGTAGCAAAAGGTTTGGCACTAAAAATTTAGAGTAAATTGCCATTTTAGTCCCTGTGGTTTGGTCCATTTTGCCAGTTTAGTCCAAATGTTTCATTTTTAACATCTCGATCCAAAAAGGTTTCATCGTTGCCATTTTGGTCCAACTGACTTAACTCCATCCATATCTGTTAAAGCTGCCAAGGGCATTTTTGTCATTTCATTTTTCCTTTTATTAACCCTTTTTTCTTAATTGCTTTTCCCTTGGTTTTATTAAAGTGCCATTTTAGGGTTTTATTGTTTATTAAGGTGTCATTTCCCCTGTTCTATCATCGTGCAGACAAGCTTCAAAACCCTAAAATCTCTTTTGCAGACACACAATTTTGAACCACCCTCATCAAACATCGTGATCCACCGTCACCACACAACTCCGACCACCATCCCATGCCCACAAACTCCGACCAAATTCCGATCATCTTCTCCGGCCACCATCTTTTCCTCACCACCGCCTCACCACAACCATCACCACCACCCGCTTAACCATCACCAACATCACAATCACCTGCATCTGACCACCACCACCATCACGATCACCTGCGTTAGTGACTGAAACTAACCCCAAATCCTCAAGCACCCTAGATTTCAAATCCACCAAGTTGATTGTTGAATCTCCTCTGTCATGGCAAATTTACAGAGGGGTTTTGTTTGGAATCGAAAAACGAGTGGAATGGTGGAAATAATTACCGTTAATGGTTTAAGATCGGACGCGCCCACGGGTGGTGCAGGGGTTGTAGATCGAACTGAATCAACAATCGTCGGAGTTGAATCAACAATCGTCGGAGTTGTAGATCGACAATCAATAATCGTCGGAGTTGCAGGTTCTCGATCGTCGGAGTTGCAGGTTCTCGATCGTCGGAGTTGCAGGTTCTTGATCGATCCTCGGAGTTGCAGGTTCTCGATCGAACTGAATCAAAATTAAAATCTCCATTGTGGATTTTTGAAGGTGTTCAGATCACCGGAAAACGGCTCGTCGGCTGTGTTGTTGATTGGATTGGGTAGTGTTACTGTTATCAAAATTGTGTTATTGGTTTGATTTATGGTTTATCTAAAGTTGTTTGTAATCTGTCAATGAATAGATAGATAGATAGATATATATAGAGAGAGAGAAGTGTATGTGTGTGGGCGATGGTGTCTGATAGTAGTGGAGGTGGCGGTGGTGACTGGTTGGGGGCGGCGGTGGCTGGTAGGAGCAGAGAGAGAGAGAGATACTTAGAGAGGGGTAAGGTATATATATAATTTTTTTAAATAGGGAGTATTTAATAAAACCTTTAAATAAAATAAAAAGGAAAAGACCAAGTTGCCCCTAACTTAACAGAGGTTCATGGATGGAGTTAAGTCAGTTGGACCAAAATGGCAACGATGAAACCTTTTTGGATCCAGATGTTAAAAATGAAACCTTTGGACTAAACTGGCAAAATGGGCCAAACCACAGGGACTAAAATGGCAATTAACTCAAAAATTTATGTAAAACTCATTTTATACATGAAAAGGGTAAAACCTACATTTACCGAAATCAAGCTATAATCCTATGTTATGCTCAGCCTAAAAATAATTAAAAATCCCAAAATATTATTTTACATCAGTAGGTAAGAAGTTTGGTGTTAAAAATCGGGTTTAGATAGGCTTCATACTAATTACGCCATTTAAATAATAAAAAGCTCCTTAATTACGCTATTGAGCATAACTTCAATTCTAGACCTCAAATTGATGTCAAATTTTTAAGACATGTCTAAATATCAGTAGCAAAGGTGTTAGTCCAATCACATTGTTAAAAATCTCAGTTGTATGTAAAAAGGGCGTTTATGGCATTATTAAGCATAATTACGATCAAGTGCATATAATTCAAACCACTAGGCACCATGCAATATAACTCCAGAGGGTTATACTACTAAGTAATGTGGTCCTAATGAAGCTTAAAACATGGGAGAATCAAGCTTAAACGGGTCAGAACTGAAAGTCAAAGCAAAAGTCAAGCTTTTGCGACTTTCGGTTATAAACTGACCTGAGACTATTAATTGCCGGGTTAGGACTGATAAAACATGTTTTAATATTGATTACCAAGTCATTAGAATATTAAAATATAATTTAGAACCTCTGGTTTATAAATTTTAATCATTTTCAAACATTCTGTCCAGTTTCACTTTTTGTCAAACTACTTTGACCTGACAATTGACTAGTCAAACGAGATAATTAGGAGGTGCCCTTTTAAGGGTTAATCACCTACACTAATGTGGTTCTATAACCACTTTCAATTTGATCAGTGGTTAAGCCACATATAATTAAAACGAAAGTCAAACTAAATTTACAATAAGTTTGACTTTAAAGTAATTAAGCTAAATTAAACAACTAAACAAGAAATTAGAGGCTTACTAAAGGTCCTAGCAAACTTTTCTACACTTGATAATCCTCTTCTTACTGATGGAAGCTCCAGAGCGAGTCCCTCAAGTGAATTGTTTGCAAATGTGTTTATGAACACATGACTAGCTCTCCTTATATAGCAAATTCCATGAATTTAGATCACTTCCAGGTGTAATTGGAAGCCATGGGATCACCCCAGGTGTCCTAGCTATTGAATTTAACCGACTTACTGCTCCCTAGGTCGTTACAAACTAGACTAAGGCGGTGGAACAGGCAAACCCGCACCTGTCAACATTTTTCTGATGCTGGGGACCTCAGGCGGGCCGCGTAAGATATAGGGGAGGCTTACGCGGGCCGCTTGGTCAGTCTGATCAGGTAAAACAAGTTTCAATGCTGGCAGTTTCAGTCCCTGATCGTTTTTAACCCTTTTTAACTTCGCTGTTGACATGTAAGGCCCTTGTAGTCAGTATATTGAAGCTCTAGGATGAATAAACTAAGTTTGTTAGGCTCTGGTTCGTTAAATACCTCTATGAAAGCAAGTTTCATCAAGTTGACACTTTTGGCCCAAAGTTTTGAAAACATGCTTAACGATATCAAAACCATGTGAAATTTATACCACTTATTCTTAGGAGTATATTTGAATGTTTTGAAGCCTCGGTTTCGTTAAAAGGTCACTCAGAGGTCAGAATTGACATGTTGACACGTTTAACCCTTGTAATTTAATAATCTTCCGATTATTTTTATAAATGGCTTCTTATATCCAATCAATCACTCGTTTAAGAATATATTTATCGTGTATGGTCATTCAGAGGCACAAGTTTGGCATGTTGACACTTTTAGTCCCTGTGGTTTCATAGTTTCACTGTTGGACAACTTTGGTCCTTCAAACTCAATCTTTCACATGTTTAGAGTTTAGGACACGTGTCTTTGCATAATTGGACATGTTTTTACGTGGTGTTACATCCTCACCCCCTTAAAAGAAATCTCGACCCCGAGATTTACTGAAATAAGTGAGGGTATTTCTGTTTCATAGTGGACTCGACTTCCCACGTATACTCGGGACCTCTGCGAGCGTCCCATTTGACCTTTACTATAGGCACATGCTTTCTTCGGAGCTTTTTAACCTGTCGATCCTCGATCGATATAGGTCTTTCAACAAATCTCAAGCTTTCATCAATTTGCACGTCTTTATGAGACATAGCTAGCGATTTATCAGCTAGGCATTTCTTGAGATTACAAATGTGAAACACATTATGAATCCCACTTAGCTCCTCAGGTAGGTTTAGCTTATAAGCACGAATATCCCATCTTCATTGTCTGCAGAATACCCTGAGAGGGCAGGCTGTGAAGAGGTGCCTTCGCTTCTAGGTGAGCTGGACAACTGACGGTAGGCGTCGGAAGGTCCTTGGTCGCTCATACTGAAAACTAACAAATAGTCAAATAACACACAACAATAAAATACAAATATGTACGTAGTTCCGTACTTTATTTCCTAACATTTTGAATAATATCTTGGTGTCAGCAGAACACTTCTATGGCTGAATCAATGGCTTAGCTCTGATACCACCTTCTGTCGCAACCCCCGTCCCCTAACAAACCCAGGAACGGGCGGCCGCGACCCGTTTTGGTGGTATCTGGGTTTTATCATTTTGGCAGCGGAAATTACATCAGGACCGTAGTTAGGAAATATTTTATCAGAGTAAAATACCACACTTTTATAATATTGAACACATGCGAAATCCCAAGTTTCTAGTACACACATTTTATAGGGGTAAACCCTATTTTATTTAATTAAAACATCTCTTTATTTTAGGTAACTTTATAGCCACTTTTTCCAAGCCTTCAGTGCTGTCCAGCTGGCTTCTACTTGGCTTTCACATTTTGTTACCTGAAACGCTTTTAAAAACATTTTGTCAGTGGGATATACTGGTAAGTGAATCCCAGTTTAATCAAGTTAAGTAAAAACCATTGTACAGTATTGAGGGCGGTCGCGCAATTATATTTGTTTCCATCTACTTAATTACCACCCACGGTACTGTCAACCCGACTTGTGGTCATGTTACACCTCGCAAGGTAGTAACAGATCTTGTATACAAAACCCCAACATACCGACGATAATTGTAGAATACAAATACTCAATCACTGTTTAATATAATTTAATTTAAGTGAGGTTTTGTAAAAACAATTTGTAAAAAGGAGATTACTCACATTGCTGTCTTAGGTTTTCTTTAGGGGTTTCCTGGCGATTATCTATAATTAACACAAATGGACACGTGTTAGTATAATAAACCAATATTTACATTAGTAATACCATCCCCGAGACGGCATTCCAACGACTACGTCGGGCAGAACCACGACAGCCGTTACGGAACCGTGGATCAATCGGGCAGCGTATCTAATACGTAACCGGGGTTATTATACTTACAACGGGGCAGAACTTCGTTATTTAGGGGGTTTTTAATGCCGGAAATTACTTTAACTACTCAGAAATTCGAGAGAGAGAAAGAGTTGTGAGCGATTTGGGACTGAGGCTAAAGCCTCTATATATAGTGCCTGTTCGCCTTCGGTCACGCCCCGCGTAAGCTACGGCCAGGGCCTTCATGGCCCCGCGAGGCTCCCTAGGGTAGGCCCTAGGGTTGTTGAGTAGTCCAATACACTCGACACGACTGGGACACGTGGCGGCCTCGGGGCTTGCCTTGTGTCTTGGCGGTCGCGTCCCGCGTAGAAGGTAGCCAAGGGCTACGCGCCCTGAGAGAGACCACTAAATATTGTTTTTAATTAATTTTAATAAAAATAAAGGTATTCGGGGCCCGTTTTCGTATACGGGGTGTATTTTAGGACATATTAGGACACTTGAAAATATATTAGGAGTGTCGAAAATTATTTAGGAGGGTTGTTATACAAATCGAGAGCCTCGATAGGAAAATAAAAGATTATTAGACCTTAGGGAACGAAAACCAATGCCTGCAGTCTCACGGTTCAGGGTTTTAACACGGATGGTATGTCGAATTTGGAAAACATATATCTGGAAAAAAAACAAGATTTACCGGCACATCTTACGCGAAATGGAGGAGGACAACGACGAAGACGAGTAGTAATTTTTTTAAAGCCTTTTCATGTGTTCAATTATTTTATTTTATCTTTTTTTTCTTTTTGTTTGTAATTTGATTTTTATTGTGCATTTTCTAAGATTTTAAATTCAATTGTACATTTTTATTAAAACAATTAATGGATTTTTTCATTTTATTTGTCTAAGTTAATTTAAAATAATAATAAGATTTATATAAGATTTCAATAAAAAAGTAATGATTAAAAAATGATTGGGTGTGATTAAAACCAGTGAAATCAATACGGGCGCAGTTAAATATTTTAAAACAAAGTGATTAAGTGATTTGCCAGCCGTTTTATGACGCGAGAGTTAAAAAAACAAACCATTACACTTAGTCTGATGAGTTTTCTAGTTTAACGTTAGGGGTGTTAAAACTGGTGCCGAACAACTAGCTCAAGAATGGAACATTATACAAGGTAAAGTAGCCTTTATGAAGAAATTAACATCTAACACGTTTTTCTCTACCTGTAAACATGGACATGGACGACACTTTATAGTCAAGGAGGGTGTTTCGACTATACGTCCTTCAAAATTCCTTTAAATTTTCTGGACCTTATGGATCAAGGAACCAACGAGTGCCCACAAAGAGCCTCTTGGCTGAATTTAGTAAGTTGAACGTTGGTCATAGACTCGATTACACTTCTCAAAGGTCAAAAACAAAACCCCAGTTGTATGTACGAGTTAATTATTTAATATCCACTTTTTCAACTTTAAGAATCCAAACCCTAATCGAATTGAAGTTGTATACTACGTGTGAAGTACGTTGCTACGTGTTTCGTTGGCTAAGTAGCGCAAACGAACATATCAGTATCTTCTCCTACAAGTGGATCGAAATCGAGTGAAGTTTTTCCGGTTTCTAAAGATCAATATATACTTATGTTTTTCTTTAAGAGTTTTTTTTCTCAACATTTAAGCATTTAGCATCTTAGAAGACATGCGAAGCTAACTTAAAATATATGAAGTCCAAGAATTAATAGTAGAAGGTTACAACGGACAAATGCGTATAAACCATACTTAATTTTGATTTAGAGGAAACAGCTTATACATGCAAAAAACAATGTCAAGAGTATATTTTTTTAAGTTAACATAGATTCTATGTACAAGTGAATAAAACAAAAGAGTGCACAACACAACATATTTAAAATAGAGCAATACGGTCCAAATTAGAAAAACCAAAGTTGCTTAGATTGATTAGAAACTAATCATCATTCTAAACAACATACAGAGTACGTTACTAGCTCACATTAATTTATATTTCAAAATCAGGCCATCTTATCTTTCACGTACTTCCGTTTTGTTTACAAAAAGGGCCAACCCCTATTTCTATATAAAGCCAAGCCCAGGGTATACTAGAGTTCAATCCAACTCGTTTCTTTAAGCTCTCTCTTATAACTACTAGCTGCACTATGTCATCCAGAAACCGCACTTCCCTGGCTTGTTTGCTTTTGCTCCTCTTCTCGGCTTCTTTGCTTTCACATGTTGCGTCGCGCTTGCTCTCCGAAAACTCCAGCTATGAAAGCCACGAGCAATGGATGGCTCGCTATGGACGCACATACAAGGATGCTGCTGAGAAGGAACGACGTTCAAAGATTTTCCATGACAACGTCCAGTACATACAGTCATTCAACAATGCGATGAACAAAGGTTACAGACTAGCAGTCAACGAGTTTGCGGACCTTACCAATGAAGAGTTCAGAACAGCTAGGAACAGATTTAAGGCACATGAATGCTTCCCTTCAACCTCTGCTTTCAGGTATGAAAATGTTACAGCGGTTCCATCATCGATGGATTGGAGAAAGAAAGG
This sequence comes from Helianthus tuberosus, assembly GCA_030545235.1. Classification (NCBI taxonomy): domain Eukaryota; kingdom Viridiplantae; phylum Streptophyta; class Magnoliopsida; order Asterales; family Asteraceae; genus Helianthus; species Helianthus tuberosus. The sequence goes on along the minus strand of JARYGA010061103.1, from coordinate 40,323 downwards.
TGCAGTGACGCCTATTAAAGACCAAGGCCAATGTGGTAAGCTGAAATTATTTTGGGAATTTTTACAAATCTGACATGCTCCAAGTACTAGGATCATGAGGTTGTTATTAACAGAACCACATTTCATGCTTCTGACATCAATATTCATGATGATATGAAGGGTGTTGCTGGGCGTTTTCGGCTGTGGCAGCTATGGAAGGAATAACCCAACTGAAAACAGGTAAACTGGTGTCTCTATCTGAACAAGAGCTCGTGGACTGTGACACTAGCGGTGTAGATCAGGGATGTGAGGGTGGTCTTATGGACAATGCCTTTGATTTTATCGTAAACAATAAAGGCCTCACTACGGAGACCAACTACCCGTACCAAGGTGTTGATGGCACCTGCAACAGCAACGAGGCATCTAACCATGCCGCAGCAATTACTAGTCACGAAGATGTTCCTGCCAACAGCGAAAGTGCGCTGTTAAAAGCTGTGGCCAGTCAGCCCGTCTCAGTTGCTATTGATGCTAGTGGGTCGGACTTCCAGTTCTACTCCAATGGTGTGTTTACAGGAGACTGTGGCACGGAACTGGACCATGGTGTTACTGCGGTTGGTTATGGGACTAGCGATGACGGGACTAAGTATTGGTTGGTGAAGAACTCATGGGGAACAAGTTGGGGTCAAGAGGGGTACATCATGATGCGAAGAGATGTTGAGGCAAAAGAGGGCCTTTGCGGCATTGCCATGCAGGCTTCCTACCCCACTGCTTAATTTGAGAAAGAGCAGAAGTAATACTTATGTAATGTACAATGTATGTATATTATGTACTCTTAATTATACAAGGAATTGAAAAGGAAACTACACGTTATAAATTCCAACTTTTATAAGCAAGGAAATCCCATCCTCGAAGTTTAAGTTAAGCATAACAAACGAGTACGTTAGGTTTAATATTCACAACTAACCATGAATAAGGAGAAGGTAAAAGAGGTAATTAATAAATTCTTTTCTCCTCTCCTTTTAAATGTTTCATTTGGAACGTTATTGTTATTTACTTGTTTTCAACTCTCCTTGAAGAATATACACCTACACCTAATCACGTTCTCGTTATTTTAAGTTGAATGAAAGTAACGAGCCAACTAATTAGGACAAAGGAAGTTCAGAGTTAAAAGAAATAAAGGACGTAAAAGGTTCGTGAGCCAGATTTTACAATACTTTGCCTGAAGATATCGAATTAAACTTTTAGATTTCTGTTGTTAAAGGTAAAAGATAAATTTAATTATACACTGATTTTGTAAAAACAATTAGAAAGTAATTAAAAGATAAAGAATGAAAAAAGGGAGAACATAGAAAGAAAAATAGTTGTAAAGAAACAAAAATACATTTATATTGTGTTTCACTCCAAATTAACAGCTAATAATTTTTTTCTCTAGTGGTAAGCATGACACATACAAACACGTAATGGTTGAATCGGCTGTGGAAACCCATTTTGGGAAGGTTTCTTATCTTTGCTTTTAGTTGCAGCATACTCACCAAGAGTTATAGGAATTTGTTCCATATGATACTTCTCATCTTCGGACTCCAGTTAGGGAACTCATCAATCAACTTTTAAGTTTTACTATCAGCAATTTTTTGTATCAAAGACTTACTGTAACCGAGTAACGCCCATTCAACGTCATCGGGGAAAGTGCGTCAAACAACACCCCACAAGGCGTTATCCGGTTGTGAGTGGGGGTGTGGTCTAACCTGCGTGAAGAGGAAGGTTGATGTGATATGCGCCCCAATCCAATATTAATATTTCTATTTTAGATGAATAAAATATTTTTCACGGTTTTAGACTATATATACATATTTAGCTGCAAACTTTTATCCCACGTCTCTTTTAAACTCTCTAATTCTCAACCAACCATTCTTGGTTATAATTCATAAAACATTCCATTAAAAATCTTGAGTTATTGTTTTCGAGTTGACTTGAACAACCCTTACCATAAAAAACCACCGTAAGTAAGTAACTGGACACCACGAAAAACACCCAAAGTCAAAATCCGCCCAACCTATTCACTCCACAACTAGTAGCTATGTGGTATTATCACCCTAGTATTGAATCCAAACCACCTCTCCGTATGTTTATTCAAAGTCAAAAGACTCAACCTTACACCCAATACACACATGCCGTACTTGAACAAATATAAACACATAAATATCATCCAAGGGCAAGTGAATAATGCATGCCACACCCCTCACACATCACCAATACAAATATAAACACGTCAAGATCCTAAAAAGGTGGCGGTTCATCTTCAACCAATTACGAAATCAAAGGGCAAATCGAGAGCCTTGATTGGAAAATAAAAGATTATTAGACCTTAGGGAACGAAAACCAATGCCTGCAGTCTCACGGTTCAGGGTTTTAACACGGATGGTATGTCGAATTTGGACAAACATATAACTGGAAAAAAAAAACAAGATTTGCCGGCGCATCCTACGCGAAATGGAGGAGGACAACGACGAAGACGAGTAGTGGTTTTTTTAAAGCCTTTTCATGTGTTCAATTATTTTATTTTATCTTTTTTTCTTTTTGTTTGTAATTTAATTTTTATTGTGCATTTTCTAAGATTTTAAATTCAATTGTACATTTTTTTTAAAACAATTAATGGATTTTTTCATTTTATTTGTCTAAGTTAATTTAAAATAATAATAATAGTAAGATTTATATAAGATTTCAATAAAAAAGTAATGATTAAAAAATGATTGGGTGTGATTAAAACCAGTGAAATCAATACGGGTGCAGTTAAATATTTTAAAACAAAGTGATTAAGTGATTTGCCAGCCGTTTTATGACGCGAGAGTTAAAAAAACAAACCATTACACTTAGTCTGATGAGTTTTCTAGTTTAACGTTAGGGGTGTTAAAACCGGTGCCGAACAACTAGCTCTAGAATGGAACGTTATTGATGTGCGCAAAATGCAACATATAAATTACATCAAATGTGGCGTAAAACTAACTTTTTTTTAGTACTAATGTTGGAAAAAGTGTGTTTTTGTCTTCCTTTTGTATTTTCAGGATTAAAAGAGCTTAAATGAACAAAAGAAGAAAAAATGCAGCTAAATCTAACAATAATACAAGAAAAGGGAAGAACCGTGGCATGCCCGACCCCTCGACAGCATCTCCCAAAGCAAAAAAACAAGAAGAAAGCTGAGCATGGGGCTGTGCACAGCTGAACACGGGGCGGGCCCAGCGAACACGGCCCCGTGCCCAGCGGACACGGGGGCGTGTTCAGGTGTCTGCAGAAAAGACAAAGTTGTAGAAGCTTCTATTCCCGACACGGGGGCGTGCCCAGCTCAACACGGGCCGTGGTCAACGCTAAGATTCGCAAAATCCAACCAAATCTTGATAGTACAGATACGCTTCTGCACACGGGGCAGTGCCCAGCGGACACGGGGGCGTGGTCAACTAATACAGACAAACTGCAATTAATGAAGAAAGAGAGAAGGGTGGACACGGGGCCGTGTCCAGCGGACACGAGGCCGTGTCCAGGCTTCTGTTCAGGCTATAAATAGGGGTGCTTGGCTCATTTGCAAACCATCCCTTGGCACACCACCTCTCTCACACTTCACCCACCACCCACCACCATCACAAGACCATCATCCACCACCATCATCCATTGTCCATCATAGAGTGTGTGAGTCGTCTCGGGATCCAAGATTGATCGTAAGAGTTCTTGACAATCAAAGGCCATGTTTGCCTAAGTCTCTTACATCACTTGATGAAGACAAGTGTCTAGTGTAATACTTTTTATTTTTAATCTTTTCGCACTTTTTACTTGGTTATGTATTAATGACTTTAATAACTAGTTTCTTATGTTGAAGGTGACTCTTCCTTATCGTTTGTCCGTGGTGTCTTGGCGTTATTTTACTGTCTATATAAAATAAAAGATTTTCACCATTCATATCTCCACGGTTTATATGGAGGTATGTTGGCTACCTGGTCGGGGGTTAAGGGAACGGTTTGGTAAGAGTCTTGCCTTGTTCAGTGTATAGATCCTGGAAGGACCTGGGTCAAATTTAGTAGGACCTCCTTCAATACCCACCGGTATTGGATGTCGGGGGTCCAAACTCTTTGATCCCCTCATATGTAAGCTACTATTAATACTTTAACCCGGCTACTTAGGACTGTATCCCTGCTGACTCAGACTACTTAGCCGAGGGTAACGTCACCTTCAAAAGAGGGGCCTACCATAATATGCATTAATAACTTAATTAATTATCTTTCAATAATCCAACCCTTTAGGATTGTATCCTTGCTGACTCAAACTACTGGGTTGAGGGTAACGTCATCTTCAAAAGAGGGGCCTACTACAATAACTATGATAATCTCTTAAATAGTGCAAAAGTGCGGAAATAATCAAAGGTTACACTAAACACGAGTCGGAGCCAAGTGATTCATCTTGTCTATCTGTTTTTCTTTTATTTTTATTTTTCAGTATTTTAGTTAGTTTTTATTTTTAGTTTAAAACATTTTTCTAAATTTTTTATTTGATTAGACGTTAAGGATAAACCGGTACTAAAAGCTCTTGTGTCCTTGGACGACCTCGGTATATTGCCAACACTATACTACGCTCACGATGGGTGCACTTGCCCATATGTGTGTTTAGTGTTAGTAAATATCGTGTTTTATAAATTTAAAACTTGGCTAAAAAGTGTTAAAAAGGGCTTAATATATACATTAAAAACTAATAACACTCACGCACATCAAGTTTTTGGCGGCGTTGCCGGGGACACAAGGATTTTAAGAAAGCTTAAAATCGACGGCCTAATCAGTTTTTCAAAACCTTTTCAAAACGCGCGCACATTTTTCTGCATTTTAGTTTAGTTTTGCATTTACAGTAGGTTGAACACGGGCCGTGCTCGCTGAACACGGGCCATGCTCGCTGAACACGGGGCCGTGCTGCATATTTTTCACAAAACACCCAGTAACAGAAGCTGAACACGGGGCCGTGCTCACTGAACACGCCCCCGTGCTCAACGAAATCAGTAACTTTAATTAAAACGCCCAGATACAGATTCTGGACATGGGGCCGTGTCCACTGAACACGGGGCCGTGTCCAGCCTCTGTTTCCGTTTTATTTTTGTTTTCTGATCTCGAGACTTGGTTGTGGTCTGCTGAGTGATTCTTATGGATCAATACTCAGGAGGTTACAACTACACCTATGAGGAGGTTGATTATAGGAGTAACTATTGCACTAATTGTGGTGACCCGCACTCGGTTCAATATTGTAACTTATATCAACCGTCCACTTCATACACCTACTATGAGGAGCCCAGGTACGAGCCATCAACTTCATACACATCCTATGAAGACCAAAGGTATGAACCTTCTCCCTCATACTCATATTTTGATGAACCAAGGTATGAGCCTTCATACTCATACTTTGAGGAACCAAGATATGAGCCACCACCTTCATATGCTTACTATGAGGAACCTTGGCGTGAACAACCCACATCATATGAGTATTATGAAGAACAAAATTACGACCCTTATCCATCATATACTTACAATGAAGAACAATGGTGTGAACCATCTGTAGGATCGTGTCTGACCCGAACGAGTCGTTCAGAGGTGTTCAACTTTGTTTCAGGTGCGGAATAACAAGAAACAAAGCTAGAAACAGCTGATTCTCTTCTTAATTCACTGTTTGTATTGATATGACGCTGTTTACATTCAGTTCTCAAACCGGCAGCACTTCGGTATGAGTTACAAGATCTGTCACCGTGATTTCGCTCATATGACTCCTATATATAGGCCTCCTGATTTCGCTTATGTGTACATGTACACATAAGTGGAATCACCTATGTACACATAAGTGGAATCACTTGTTCAAATAAGTGGAATCACCTTCCTAAATGCCCTATGAACGAAATCAGCTCACTAAACACAATACTCTTCCTATTTTCTCGTAAAACATGCCCTAATCTATACAATACACTGTAAGACTCGATACAAGACGAAGTTGACAGATGTAGTGCACCAACAGACTCCCCCTCAGATGTTGACGAGTCAACTATCGAGTCACGACAATGCTATGTCTTCACTTCTTCAGTCTTGATCAGCCTCTGGGCTTTTTTCTCTTTCTATCTTCATCAGACTCCCCCTCTCGATTTGCTGGCATTCCTTTGTTCTTCAGCAATATCTGCATCAGGATCTTTGTCTGGCTTTCTTTGTCTTCAGAATCCAAAACCTGGCACTCTATACAGTCTTCAATTTCCAGGATCGAAACTTGGCTATTCCTGCACATTCTTAACCCAGAAATGAATTTCTAAATTTAACAATTTGTATACACTAACACTCTGAAATAATCAGACAACTCCCTCTCATAATCATATATACCAACAATCACTCTCCCTCAGATCATACTCATCGGATGAACCACTTGTTGATTTCCAAAAACACATTTTGACATTTTAAGACACACTCCCTCTCACAACAAAGTCATCATGTTTAGCACTTGGAATTTTGACAATCAGCTTTCCAACATCAGTTGTCGAAAATCTTTTTGAGTTTTTCAAAATTTATGCTAAAACACACTGAAAATCTTTTTGGATTTTTGAATGTAAAGAAATGCAGTAAAGAAATATTTACAGACAATATTTTTATGAGTTTTGTGTAAGAGGATCATATCAGATTTTGACAAGTCACAAGTACCGTTGAGCTTAGTTACACATTAAGAATTAAACAATTCACTTAGATTGCCAATATACTGATCCACTTAAATTTTCACACAAATTTCAACTGATTTAGGATATAAGTTAGGTGTTTTAATGACTTAAACTCATTCATGTGTCCCACCTCTTGAATATACTCCCGTATCCAGATCCCAATATTCAGTCTTACAGGTGAGTATACCACAGATGATATCTGTAAGGGGATAAATTATAGTGCGAGGGCCGTGAGAGCTCAGGTCGATCTTTCGATACGCAGAGAGATGACGGCTTCGACTTTTGGTGTGTCCCCTTTAGAGGATCTTTTGTTACAACAGCAATGACTATCAATTTTATTGTTTCATCAATTTGCTGAGGGCGGCGCTTATATTTCAAAGCATATGCAGAAAGTATTATGCGGGGACTAGGTCAGAAATTTCTTTCAGCAGAAGTCCCGGGATAATACCCCAGATATCATTGAGCATAAAGACCTAGTATCTCAGAAAGAGGGACCTTTCAAACGAGATTTCAGGGGTTACCTATATATCCAAGTAGTGTTCCCCACGAAATAAGCAAGTTTGAAATTTAGTTTATATCCCGAAAAAGCTTACTAAATGTATGAAAACCTATCGGCATATCATCAGTGAGACCGTTTAATGCTATTTAAACAATACAATTCTTTAGCATACTGTGGCTGTCTACTGATGTACTATCATTTCCTCTTTTATGCAACAAAAACTCATTTTTGTATTTTATCATGTTTTTGTCTTTTTCAAATTTTCAAATGTTTTTGGATTTTCTGAAAAATTTCTACTCCCCCTAAAATGCAAACACATTTTAGGAAATTTGAAAACAAACTGAACTCTTGACCCACTTGAAACATAAAATGAACTGTACAAAAACTTGACAACTGACATCGAATTGCATCAAATTGCCATCCACTTGGCATAAACAATCAGAACTCCCCCTTACACAAAACTATTTTCTCATTATGATTTCAAAACACTTAAGTTTGTTTTAACCAAAATGATTTTTCCGGAAAATAAGTTTTGTTTACTTTATCACTTGTAAGTTAGGGGTTTCCTTCAAACATACGTATCAGGATTACATCAAGTTCAAACTAATGACCTTGACGAATCACTTTGTCAAATCCAACCTCTTACCACTTGTAAGAATATCCAAAACATATAACCACATGTAGGAATAAAACATCTACACAAACCATTTTACCAAACAAAATGCCGATTCCTGCTTCGCACTTACCAACCTGGAAGCTCCGGCATAGTCCTTCAACCTGTAAAAATTAAACTCATTTAAAAACTTTCACAAAGTCTATCTTAACAAGAATGATGCCGATTCCTGATCCGCGATTACAAACTTGGGATCTCCGGGGTAGTCCTAATACTTCAAGGGAAACAGACTTCCATCCAAGTCTTCTCAGACTTGATGGCTTTCAGTTCTTGCACAGTAGGGTTGTAAGTTGCCTTTTTAGTTGATAAAAATCTTTAACCCCCTTAGCTTTCCCACTCAACATTTTCCCAAAAATTTTCTTTACACTTCCATTAAATGTTTTCTCGACATCAAACTTAGTATTCTCTTTGTAAAACTGATTCGAGATATCAACCTTACCAACTTTCTGTTTAACTTCTTCAAATTTCAGTGATGGAAACTCATCATCATTCACTGAAATTTTCATCTCAACCTGTGGCTCTTCTGGCTTTGTGGAACCAGATTCATCGCCGACTTTCTCATCAACTTTCTTAACAACCCACACTTGGTTGTCATTCTCTTTCTTTTTATAAAAATTCTTTTTAGAACACTCACCAACCTCATAAGTTGAGTTTTCAAAAATTTTAAATTTTTCGGTTGGTGGTTCAATATCAACAACTTTTTCTTTCAATTTCTCATAAACTCCCTGTTTTGTCTTGGCATTTTTCGGACAATTCCATGCAATGTGACCAGCTTCATTGCATTTGAAACAGGTTCGAGTCTCTTTTGAATGAAACATTCCAGTTCCATTTCTTTTCTTCTCAGCAAGAAACTCTTGATTTGACTGTCTCCAGAATGGTTTCTTCTGTTCCTCTTCTGCATATCCACCTGACACAAATTCTGTTTTTGTTTTAGTATTTTTTAAATTTTTAGGATTTTCTGGTGGAATAAATCCAAGACCTTTCTTTTTGTAGCTACGATTTTGGTTTGATTTCTTTTGAAAACCAGAACCAGAATTGTAACCCTTTTTCTTGTTTAAACGTTGTTGAACTCTTGAAGTGTACTTTTTAGGTTTTTCAATAAGATTTAAATCTTTTATTTCAGAAATATTAATTTCTGTCATTATGAAAACCTTTTTAATCATGTCAAAACGAACACTTCTTATTGGAAACTCTTTGTCAGAGTATAATTTGTCCGAATCATTTAAAGTGTATGCAACTTCAAATGTTTCATCATCCAAATTTGCTTTCGATAACAAAAACTCTTTACTGTAAGCCTTTTTGACCTACGACTTTGGACTGTTGACTGACGAATTTGACCCTCCAGACTCAGACTTTGACTCGAATTCCTCCTCAGTTTCCAACACCTGATCGACCACCTTTTTGATTAACTCAGACTCATGATCAGTATCGGACAAGGTAAACGTGACATCAATGTTATCTGGTAAAACGTCAGTTGTGTCGGTTTTTAGCTTTATATTGACTGCTTTTTCAAGTTGCTCCTCGTTTGGTTTTCTAGGAGAGTACCCTTCCCAAATTGGAGGCGGACACTTGTTATATCTAATAGTCGGTTTCTTACCACTATCTTTCTTTTCCTTCGGCTTCTCATCTTGAAAAGCTTCCATACCTGCAACAGTTGGGTAAACACGATCAATGAGATAATCAGAACTAGAATAACTTTGTAATAAACGTCTAATTCTCTCATTCTCAATCTTCTCTGTCTCCAACTCTTGCTTCCATTTAGCACTCTCTTCGATGTAAAAGTTTATAGCTTTTTGCTTTGTCATCATTACAGCATTCATCATCGTAAGTGCTTGTTCTCTTTCTGAATTTGTCTTTTGAAGACAAGTTACTGTTTTGTTCAAGACATCATAAGATTCTTTCACATAATTGAGATTGAACAGTAACTGCTCCTTCTTCTTCTCATATTCAGCAATTATATCATCTTTGGCTGTACATTCCTTGCATGCTTCCAAACACTTCTCGCAAGGCTTTACAACTCAACAATCTTCTCAATCTCGATTGTCTTTATCACTTCAACCACTTTTTCTTCTTCAATCACCTTCTCTTCTTCCTTCACTCGCTCAGTTTCAACATTCTTCTTAGCAACACTTTCAACATTCTCTTTCTGAACACCATCTTCAGATTTCTTTAGTTGTTGTTCTTTAGCAGCTCGTTTCTCCTTTAGTTTCTCCATGCGATCTGCAAAATAGAAATGAAAACTTTCAGGAGAAAGATGAGTTTTAGCAACATTAATATGTTTCTCTTCCTCATCATCACTGCTACTATCAACTGGTGTTTGATCAAACTCTACAGCTTTTTCAGAATCAGCATCTGATACACCAGAATCAGACGGTGTCTGATCAAATACAACTTCTTTTTCTGAAATAACAACATTTTGAACACTCTCATCTGAACTTAGTGAATCTTCATCAGCACTTTCTGAGCTTTCTTCAGATGTAACAGACTGTTCCTTCACACTTTTCACTGTCTCACCAATAGATTTCATCCACATGGCAAACATGTCTGGTTCTCTGACAATCTTAGCGATGAAAGCTTTGAAATCACCCTTCTCATCAACAAACATATTCCAGCTGAAACCTTCAGGTAGTTGTTCATCATCTTGATCAACTAAACATGCTTTGCTATCAGGAGATATGTAGTTGCTCCACTTGAAATCTACCAAACATCCTCTCTTGGAATCCTCAATCTTTCTACCATCAGCCGTCTGTGAGTCTTGTGATTGACCAACTTGCTGATAAATGGCTTTCCGGTAGTAGTCGTCTTTTTCGAACGAATTCTGAGCGCCACTAGCTTCTCTGTTCTTGCACTCCCGCTTGAAATGGCCTTTCTCCCTGCAACGAAAACAAGTAACTTTAGATTTATCAAAACCTAAAGTAGATACATGAGCATCAAGAAAGTCATTTCTCCCAGTAATCATTTTGAACTTTTCAGCACGTCTAAGAACACTCGCAAGACACCATTTGATGTCCATCAGTTCCATCTCTTCGGCGTCTATCTGATCGTAATCCTCCTTTGTGAGCATAGGATTTCCGATTCGACCTGCAACTAGACCTTCATACGATAACAATACCGAACCAAGTAGAGCCATGTGGTCTTTAGCAGTGTCTTCCGAAAAATTTTGACCTTCTGGAAGATTTAGAGCGATGTTGCACTGAATTACATAACCATTTCCTGTCTTTGTGCTTTGAGACTGAAAGCTTTCTGATGAACTCTTTGGATTGACACTCGGATATAATTAGAAACCACTGCTGCTTTTGTTTGAACTTTGATCAGCTTTTTCCGATGAATCTCCAGCACTAAAAGCAGTCTGGATTTTCGGACTTCTCTCAGCTTCTGGAACCGGAATACTACCTTTGTAGTACATCTTTACATCCTGTTGACCACTTGGACTGTTCATCCTCGCGATCTTCTGCTGTTCCAAATCTTGACCCTCAATCTTTTCGATAAACTCACCAATTGATAACCCATCATAAACCCCTGTGTTTTTCAGGATCATCAAATAAGTTCCCCACTCTTTTTGCGGTAATGCATCAGCTAATTTGTCTACCCACTCTTCAGACTCCTTTTTTATACTAAGCATTGACATAGATCGCACAAGGTGACGGTATCTTTCAATCAGCTTCTTTGTGTCTTCACCCGGTAGACTGCTGAACAGATCAAACTCTTTCTTTAACAGTGCCTTCTTGCTTTTAATCATTTTTTCGCTACCCTCAAATTTGACTTTAAGTGTATCCCAGATTGACTTTGCAGTTTTGTCATGCTGTAGCAGAATGAAAATGTCTTCTTTGATAGCTTGTTGAAGCAGACTGATCATCATCTTTTCAGATCTATACATATCCCGTTCTTCATTAGTAAATTCAGATATTTTTTTTATCAACTTTCATATCAGTCTGTGGCAAAACATATTTCTTCAAAATACACTCCCATGATCTAAGATGGTTTGCCTGAACCCAGTTTTCGAATCTGTCTTTCCACCCGTAGTATTCTTCAATACTCATCAATTTCGGGGGCTTTTGGGTAGTTCCAGTCTCGTTTTCCAAATTCATGTTCTGAGCAATGGTAGATGGACCAGACGGTGTTGCAAACGCGTTGTAAAACTCGGTATCCATAACTTTTCAACACGTATTTCAAAAACTGTGACGTATAATCGAACTCAAGTGATTGGTGACACAAAAGCGAAATCAAAACTTATTCACAAGAGTGGAATCAGAACTTGTTCACACGAGTGGAATCAGAACTTGTTCACAAGAGTGGAATCAGAACTTGTTCACAAGAGTGGAATCAGAACTTGTTCACAAAAGCGGAATCAGAACTTGTTCACAAAAGCGGAATCAGAGTGTACAAATGAGCGAAATCTGATGTTCCTTTGAGCGAAATCAGGATTCTGGATGACCTTATGAGCGAAATTAGATGATCAAATAAGCGAAATCACTAAGTGTTCGAATAAGCGAAATCACTGAGTGTTCGAATAAGCGGAATCCCAAATAATGTGTCACAAAAACGAAATCACTTTGTCCTTGGAGCGAAATCAGATGTTAATGATGGTCATAAAAGCGAAATCAGAAGTCTATGGTTGACAAATGAGCGAAATCAGGTGGTCATAAAAGTGAAATCAGCAAATGTCCATAAAAGCGGAATCACTTCGGGATACATTTTTGTCCATTTTTACTTCGAATTTCAGTTCCAAACTTTCAAGGGTTTATCGATGTTCAATTCTCTATAATCTGTGAAATTTTGAACCGATTCTGACCGTGAAATCTTTCTGAATCGAGAAAAGAAGGTGTAGAAGTAAGAATTTTCAATGAAATACAGCTGTAAACTGAAGAACTCCTCCAACTGGCTCTGATACCAATTGTAGGATCGTGTCTGACCCGAACGAGTCGTTTAGAGGTGTTCAACTTTGTTTCAGGTGCGGAATAACAAGAAACAAAGCTAGAAACAGCTGATTCTCTTCTTAATTCACTGTTTGTATTGATATGACGCTGTTTACATTCAGTTCTCAAACCGGCAGCACTTCGGTATGAGTTACAAGATCTGTCACCGTGATTTCGCTCATATGACTCCTATATATAGGCCTCCTGATTTCGCTTATGTGTACATGTATACATAAGTGGAATCACCTATGTACACATAAGTGGAATCACTTGTTCAAATAAGTGGAATCACCTTCCTAAATGCCCTATTAACGAAATCAGCTCACTAAACACAATACTCTTCCTATTTTCTCGTAAAACATGCCCTAATCTATACAATACACTGTAAGACTCGATACAAGACGAAGTTGACAGATGTAGTGCACCAACACCATCTACTTCCTATGAGTATTATGAGGGACAAATGATCGAACAACCGGATTCAAGCTTTGAAAATTCCGATCCTTTTTCTATAACCGAAGTGACCGATAGGATATTAGAACACCTTAAAGTTATCGAGCGCTATATAAAAGAATCTCGCGCAAGGGAAGAGGAGTCCCGCGCAAATTAATTAAAGAAGAGATAACTGAAAGTGTAAAAATGGAAGAACAAACAAGTGAAAAACCGGCACATGAGTTAAACAACGAAAAAGGTGAGTCCGTTAACGTTAAAATTCAAGAAGAGTCTAATTTTGAAGAAATTAATCTCTTGTCACCTTCTTTTGAAAATCATTGTTTAGTTCCAACTCATGCTAAGTTTTTAAAAGAATTAAACACTAACACTAAAATTGATGAAATGGTAAGCGTTAAGTTAACTAATGATCAAACCTCGCTAATAAAAGAAGACCCATTTGAAATCAACATTACACCGGTTCCATGTTTTTTTCAAAATTCATTTATTAATAATGTCACAATTGATAAAGATCTTTGTGTTAACATAATGCCCAACTACATTTTCGAAAAATTAAGTATTAGTGATTTTTCTCCACTTCAAATACCCATTTTTCTATCTAATCGGAAAGTAATAAAATCAATCGGTGTAGTTGAGGATGTCTTGGTTCAAACAAATCAAATGGTAATCCCAACCGACTTTGTCATCCTCGATGACGCTCCTCTAGTGTTGGGACGACCCTTTGTAAAAACCCACGAAACTTTGAAGAACCGGAAGTATAACAATCTACCTATTCAATTAGGGGCATTTAAAAAAAGTGTGGATCTTGAGCGGTCAATGAAATATCCAATCGGCAATAACGACCCCCTAATTGAAGATGAGCCAGAACCACCTGATAAGGTGGGTGTAGCCAAGGACCCTTATAAACGTGGCGCACCACGGAGGCATTCCGCGGAACTATCCTTAGTTTTAGTTTAGATTAAATTTTATGCTTTCTAGTTTAGTTTTAATTTTCAGGAATAAAACACACTCGGGATGGTGAAGGATACTAAGCGAAGCTTGAACCAACACCCCATGCACAAAAACAGAGCCTCCCGACATTTTTCTTCATTACAGCAAGTTCAGCACGGGGCCGTACTCAGCCAACACGCCCCGTGCTCAAGGTTCTGCAGAAAAACGGCCAGTTCAGGTACCTGGACACGGGGCCGTGCTCACTGAACACGCCCCCGTGCCCAGCCTTCTGTTTACTTTTGGTACTGGCAGTCTGGACACGGGGCCGTGCTCAGCCAACACCACCCCGTGTTCAGCTACCCAGTAACATAAAATCTTGTTTTTAACCCACTTTCACACATTTTAATCAACCGAAAAACTTATTTTTGGGACACATTGAGGACAATGTGTAATTTAAGTGTGGGGGGATGCTAAAACCTTGAATCTTGCAAGTCCTAAAAACAAGCCTTACACAAAAACTCTATTGGAACCGCTAATCACCCCAAATTTTTTCAAAAATTTTCATTTTTTTACTTGTCTTGGTTTAATTTGGGAATAACAAGTTCTAAAAAGGTTATATTTTTACAAATTTACAACCGATCGCGTCGTGATAAAAAGAACCAACATAAGAAAATTATGAAACGGCATGACAAGCTTAGTTAAAATTTGATTATATATACTTGATCACATAAAAACCCATTCCCACAAAAGTGAGTTTTGAGCCTTTATTGAGCATACAAATACATATCTTTAAACTAAATGCTCATTTTTCGTTTCTTGTGTGAATAGCCGCTTGGTTCTTACGACTCTAGAACTTGCCACGACGATGCATTCCCGGTCCTTACCAACTTAAACCCGAGTAAGTAAATGATGGAGGCATTAGGACTAACCCTTTTTCATTTCTACACCATTATTTTTTCTCTTTTTTACCACCTACCCAAAATCCCCCTAGTTAACCCCTTTGAGCCTAAACCTTTTCATTTCTTAACCCAAAAATAAACACCCTTTCACCCACCAAAACCCTTTTTATTTTTAACCCTTTGTTTTAGTAACAAGCTCGGTTTTTCTTATAACTTTCAAAAAAAAAAAAAAAAAAAAAAACAATTTTATTGTGATGATGAAGCAAAAAAAAATAAACAAACAAGTTTATCAAAAATAACTTTGTTTGAATTATAGCTTCATCAAAAAAAAAAATTACAAAAAATAGAAAGTCTTACAAAAACCGAAGCTTTTTACGCCTTTCGCCCTTTTACTAACCACTAACCCAACCACCTACCTTTAACCCAAGCCTAACCCTACACCCAAAAGTCCTCTTGATATTTACAAAGGTGTATAGTTAAAAAGGAGGAGGATTGATCGCTTGGCAAGCCTATGGTAGGAGTAAGTTCGATGCCGCTCTCGAGTGATTTACAAAAATACATCTTCGGCTGAGTGTTGAGTGATCCCCCGTGAGGCATGTGAACTTTTATATAAATGGAATTTTAAAAAGGCATGTTATGCCCTAATAAGTAATTTATTTTATGTAATGTTCTATATAAATAATGACGAATAGGATTGTAAATAAATAAAAATAAAACCAAATAAAGAATCTTGGAAATCCTGACACTCTATGACAAGCCCTAAAACCTTCTCTTCTACCCATTCCATTTGGGAGTTTAAGCTACATTATAAAGAGTTTTGCTTGAGGACAAGCAAAGATTCAAGTGTGGGGGTATTTGATGTGCGCAAAATGCAACATATAAATTACATCAAATGTGGCGTAAAACTAACCCTTTTTTAGTACTAATGTTGGAAAAAGTGTGTTTTTTTCTTCCTTTTGTATTTTCAGGATTAAAAGAGCTTAAATGAACAAAAGAAGCAAAAATGCAGCTAAATCTAACAATAATACAAGAAAAGGGAAGAAACGTGGCATGCCCGACCCCTCGACAGCATCTCCTAAAGCAAAAAAACAAGAAGAAAGCTGAGCATGGGGCTATGCCCAGCTAAACACGGGGTGTGCCCAGCTGAACACGGGGCGTGTTCAGGTGTCTGCAGAAAAGACAAAGTTGTAGAAGCTTCTATTCCCGACACGGGGGCGTGCCCAGCTCAACACGGGGCCGTGGTCAACGCTAAGATTCGCAGAATTCAAGCAAATCTTGATAGTACATATACGCTTCTGCACACGGGGCCGTGCCCAGCGGACACGGGGGCGTGGTCAACTAATGCAGACAAACTGCAATTAATGAAGAAAGAGAGAAGGGTGGACACGGGGCCGTGTCCAGGCTTCTGTTCAGGCTATAAATAGGGGTGCTTGGCTCATTTGCAAACCATCCCTTGGCACACCACCTCTCTCATACTTCTCCCACCACCCACCACCATCACAACATCATCATCCACCACTATCATCCATTGTCCATCAAAGAGTGTGTGAGTCGTCTCGGGATCCAAGATTGATCGTAAGAGTTCTTGACAATCAAAGGCCATGTTTGCCTAAGTCTCTTACATCACTTGGTGAAGACAAGTGTCTAGTGTAATACTTTTTATTTTTAATCTTTTCGCACTTTTTACTTGGTTATGTATTAATGACTTTAATAACTAGTTTCTTATGTTGAAGGTGATTTCTTCCTTATCGTTTGTCCGTGGTGTCTTGACATTATTTTACTGTCTATATAAAATAAATGATTTTCACCATTCATATCTCCACGGTCTATATGGAGGTATGTTGGCTACCTGGTCGGGGGTTAAGGGAACGGTTTGGTAAGAGTCTTGCCTTGTTCAGTGTATAGATCCTGCAAGGACCTGGGTCAAATTTAGTAGGACCTCCTTCAATACCCACCGGTATTGGATGGCGGGGGTCCAAACTCTTTGATCCCCTCATATGTAAGCTACTATTAATACTTTAACCCGGCTACTTAGGACTGTATCCCTGCTGACTCAGACTACTTAGCCGAGGGTAACGTCACCTTCAAAAGAGGGGCCTACCATAATATGCATTAATAACTTAATTAATTATCTTTCAATAATCCAACCCTTTAGGATTGTATCCTTGCTGACTCAAACTACTGGGTTGAGGGTAACGTCACCTTCAAAAGAGAGGCCTACGACAATAACTAAGATAATCTCTTAAATAGTGCAAAAGTGCGGAAATAATCAAAGGTTACACTAAACACGAGTCGGAGCCAAGTGATTCATCTTGTCTATCTGTTTTTCTTTTATTTTTATTTTTCAGCATTTTAGTTAGTTTTTATTTTTCGTTTAAAACCTTTTTCTAAATTTTTGATTTGATTAGACGTTGAGGATAAACCGGTACTAAAAGCTCTTGATTTGATTAGACGTTGAGGATAAACCGATACAAGGATGCTGCTGAGAAGGAACGACGTTCAAAGATTTTCCATGACAACGTCCACTACATACAATCATTCAACAATGCGATGAACAAAGGTTACAGACTAGCAGTCAACGAGTTTGCGGACCTTACCAATGAAGAGTTCAGAACAGCTAGGAACAGATTCAAGGCACATGAATGCTCCCCTTCAACCTCTGCTTTCAGGTAAGAAAATGTTACAGCGGTTCCATCATCGATGGATTGGAGAAAGAAAGGTGCAGTGATGCCTATTAAAGACCAAGGCCAATGTGGTAAGCTGAAATTATTTTGGGAATTTTTACAAATCTGACATGGTCCAAGTACTAGGATCATGAGGTTGTTATTAACAGAACCACATTTCATGCTTCTGACATCAATATTCATGATGATACGTAGGGTGTTGCTGGGCGTTTTCGGCTGTGGCAGCTATGGAAGGAATAACCCAACTTAAAACAGGTAAACTGGTGTCTCTATCTGAACAAGAGCTCGTGGACTGTGACACTAGCGGTGTAGATCAGGGATGTGAGGGTGGTCTTATGGACAATGCCTTTGATTTTATCGTAAACAATAAAGGCCTCACTACGGAGACCAACTACCCGTACCAAGGTGTTGATGGCACCTTCAACAGCAACGAGGCATCTAACCATGCCGCAGCAATTACTGGTCACGAAGATGTTCCTGCCAACAGCGAAAGTGCGCTGTTAAAAGCTGTGGCCAGTCAGCCCGTCTCAGTTGCTATTGATGCTAGTGGGTCGGACTTCCAGTTCTACTCCAATGGTGTGTTTACAGGAGACTGTGGCACGGAACTGGACCATGGTGTTACTGCGGATTATGGGACTAGCGATGACGGGACTAAGTATTGGTTGGTGAAGAACTCATGGGGAACAAGTTGGGGTCAAGAGGGGTACATCATGATGCAAAGAGATGTTGAGGCAAAAGAAGGCCTTTGCGGCATTGCCATGCAGGCTTCCTACCCCACTGCTTAATTTGAGAAAGAGCAGAAGTAATACTTATGTAATGTACAATGTATGTATATTATGTACTCTTAATTATACAAGGAATTGAAAAGGAAACTACACGTT
Source organism: Helianthus tuberosus (assembly GCA_030545235.1). Lineage (NCBI taxonomy): Eukaryota > Viridiplantae > Streptophyta > Magnoliopsida > Asterales > Asteraceae > Helianthus > Helianthus tuberosus. Next base: position 21,697 of record JARYGA010061103.1, on the reverse strand, counting down.
ATAAATTCCAACTTTTATAAGCAAGGAAATCCCATCCTCGAAGTTTAAGTTAAGCATAACAAACGAGTACGTCAGGTTTAATATTCACAACTAACCATGAATAAGGATAAGGTAAAAGAGGTAATTAATAAATTCTTTTCTCCTCTCCTTTTAAATGTTTCATTTGGAACGTTATTGTTATTTACTTGTTTTCAACTCTCCTTGAAGAATATACACCTACACCTAATCACGTTCTCGTTATTTTAAGTTGAATGAAAGTAACGAGCCAACTAATTAGGACAAAGGAAGTTCAGAGTGAAAAGAAATAAAGGACGTAAAAGGTTCGTGAGCCAGATTTTACAATACTTTGCCTGAAGATATCGAATTAAACTTTTAGATTTCTGTTGTTAAAGGTAAAAGATAAATTTAATTATACACTGATTTTGTAAAAACAATTAGAAAGTAATTAAAAGATAAAGAATGAAAAAAGGGAGAACATAGAAAGAAAAATAGTTGTAAAGAAACAAAAATACATTTATATTGTGTTTCACTCCAAATTAACAGCTAATAATTTTTTTCTCTAGTGGTAAGCATGACACATGCAAACACGTAATGGTTGAATCGGCTGTGGAAACCCATTTTGGGAAGGTTTGTTATCTTTTCTTTTAGTTGCAGCATACTCACCAAGAGTTATAGGAATTTGTTCCATATGATACTTCTCATCTTCGGACTCCACTTAGGGAACTCATCAATCAACTTTTAACTTTTACTATCAGCAATTTTTTTTTATCAAAGACTTACTGTAACCGAGTAACGCCTTTTCAACGTCATCGGGGAAAGTGCCTCAAACACCACCCCACAAGGCGTTATCCGGTTGTGAGTGGGGGTGTGGTCTAACCTGCGTGAAGAGGAAGGTTGATGTGATATGCGCCCCACTCCAACATTAATATTTCTATTTTAGATGAATAAAATATTTTTCACCGTTTTAGACTATGTATACATATTTAGCTGCAAACTTTTATCCCACGTCTCTTTTAAACTCTCTAATTCTCAACCAACCATTCTTGGTTATAATTCATAAAACATTCCATTAAAAATCTTGAGTTACTAGTTTCGAGTTGACTTGAACAACCCTTACCATAAAAAAACCACCGTAAGTAACTGGACACCACGAAAAACACCCAAAGTAAAAATCCGCCCAACCTATTCACTCCACAACTAGTAGCTATGTGGTATTATCACCCTAGTATTGAATCCGATCCACCTCTCCTTATGTTTATTCAAAGTCAAAAGACTCAACCTTACACCCAATACACACATACCGTTCTTGAACAAATATAAACACATAAATATCATCGAAGGGCAAGTGAATAATGCATGCCACATCCCTCACACATCACCAATACAAATATAAACACGTCAAGATCATAAAAAGGTGGCAGTTCATCTTCAACCAATTACGAAATCAAAGGGCAAATTGAGAGCCTTGATTGGAAAATAAAAGATTATTAGACCTTAGGGAAAGAAAAACTATGCCTGCAGTCTCACGGTTCAGGGTTTTAACACGGATGGTACGTCGAATTTGGACAAACATATAACTGAAAAAAAAAACAAGATTTGCCGGCGCATCCTACGCGAAATGGAGGAGGACAACGACGAAGACGAGTAGTGGTTTTTTTAAAGCCTTTTCATGTGTTCAATTATTTTATTTTATCTTTTTTTCTTTTTGTTTGTAATTTAATTTTTATTGTGCATTTTCTAAGATTTTAAATTCAATTGTACATTTTTTTAAAACAATTAATGGATTTTTTTCATTTTATTTGTCTAAGTTAATTTAAAATAATAATAAGATTTATATAAGATTTCAATAAAAAAGTAATGATTAAAAAATGATAGGGTGTGATTAAAACCAGTAAAATTAATACGGGTGCAGTTAAATATTTTAAAACAAAGTGATTAAGTGATTTGCCAGCCGTTTTATGACGCGAGAGTTAAAAAAACAAACCATTACACTTAGTCTGATGAGTTTTCTAGTTTAACGTTAGGGGTGTTAAAACCGGTGCCGAACAACTAGCTCTAGAATGGAACATTATACAAGGTAAAGTAGCCCTTTATGAAGAAACTAACATCTAACACGTTTTTCTCTACCTGTAAACATGGACATGGACGACACTTTATAGTCAAGGAGGGTGTTTCGACTATACGTCCTTCAAAATTCCTTTAAATTTTCTGGACCTTGTTGGTACACGATATGTGGACGCGACTCGGTTCGGTTCGACTCGGTTAGGTTCGGCTCAAGCCCGATGTCACGACATTCCTCCGTCGTGCGCCCCAGAGTTTGACACGTGAAGCACGAAGCGCCGCGAACCGTTTCCCGCCGCCACATCATCATGACATCATCATGATGATGTCATATGAAGACTTCTTCATGTGAAGATTAGGCATATCCACGTGAATTTATAAACTTGTTGTCTTTTGTTTTATACTTGGCTGCACATGCTCCTGCATGACGAAACCTTCTGTCTGCTTGCTGCATGTCGACGAAACCCTGCAAACACATGTTGACGAAACCTCCTCTTCTGTTAATGACGAAACCTGCTGGTGGAGAAACAAGTTTCGTCGGCCTGGGGTGTGTGACGAAACCCTCCTGGTTTCGTCACATTGAGGTTTCGCCGAAGTACGTTTCGTCGTCCAATGAGGTTTCGTCGGATCCTGAGAGGTTTCGTCGACCTGCTAAAGGTTTCGTCGATGCTGTTTCCTCTATATAAGCAGGCCGAAGACAGAGACAAAAGTTAGAGAACACACACACGAGAGAACCAGAGAGAGTTTACAGAGATTATTTTGTAAACATTGTATTGTAACCGTTTCAAGTATTAATACATAGTGTGTTAATCGTTGAGTCTCGTGTTCGTCATTTACGTGTTCGTAACTTGGTTTAACTTACCCGTTTGGATTCCGCACTCTCGGGTTTGTCAGGAAACAGGGAATAGGTTATACTCGATCCTCCGGGTGGACCTACAATTGGTATCAGAGCATTGGCTCGATTCCTTGTTAAAACCAAGTTTGTGTTCTTGATTTTTCATAGTTTTTCATGTGTTTTTCTTGAGTTCTGATCTTAAAGTTCATGCATTTCTGAAAAACTGTTTAAAACCTTTGAAAAACTTGATGTTTTGCTTTTAGTTTTTACAAAACCTTGGTTAAAATACATGTATACATGTGGAAATTTGTTTTTACTAAACTTTAGTGCAAAAATTGTTGTTCGGAAAGTTTATCGGGTGCCGGAATCATCATAATTTCACCGGTATATTCATTGAGTTCTTCAGGATCTTCAAGTTGTTCATAAGTGTTCTTCATAAAGTTATTGAGTTTGATCTTTGTTTGAAGCATAGTTGAAGTGTTATTGTTATAATATTATTGTTTGAATTTTGTGACTTAAAAAATGATGATGTTTGCTTGAAAACAGTGTGGCCGAAAGTAAGGTTATGTTTGACAATTGGGCACTTGTGTCAGAAGATAAGATTTGAGAAATATCTTTTCCTTGCAAATATCTTTTCCTTGCAACTTCCGTTTTCAACTCAATAGTCAACGAAACTCTCACAAGGTTTCGTCAATAGAAGTTTCGCGAATCAACATAGGTTTCGTCGATCATTTAATCAATCAAGTTTCGTCCTGTTAAAAATCAAGTTTCGTCGAGTTAAGGTTTCGTCACACTAAGTTTCAACACATTAAGGTTTCATCGAGTAACAGAGTTTCGTCGACAAACTTGTAAAATTTTTAACAGAAGCTTTGGAAATCTAATTTAACTATTTGATTTAAGTGATTTAATCAGGTTTTCATCATTGTATATTCAAAATGAATCCGGATTGGTGGGGTACTCCGTCTACTACGGAAAGTAAGTATAGAAGCACGGGTTTATCTCCATCATGGGCCGAACCTCCTGCAACATCGTCTTCACCTCAAATTTCGTCAACTCAATGGGCGTTTGTTTCAAATCAAAATCAAAGTATTCAAAGTATACTTTTAAGCGAGAATGAAACCGGAAGAAATAATCGTCCACCGAAGCTAATGCACATGAATGAATATCCGGGATGGGAAGATAGATTTCATACGTATATTCTTGGGAAAAACACGGAGTTATGGTTACGATTCATTACAGACTTCGATCAAGCACTTGATGTTGCCGCTTCAACAGCCACGTCTTTTGCAGATCTTTCTCCAGATGATAAGAAGATTTATGATTTAGAAAAGAAGGCTTTTTCTATTCTAACTCAAGCATTAAACAAAGAAATCTATCATCAGTTTGTAAGCTTCAAGACAACAAAGCGGTTATGGGATGCATTGAAGACGAGAGGTGAAGGAAACGAAGCGTCACGCAAATTACGACATGACTTACTCAAGAAAGAGTTTGATGGTTTCACTTGTATGGAAAAAGAATCTTTGAGAGATTTGACAAGTCAATTTTATCACTTGTTGACTGAGTTGAATCATTATGGGGTAGTAACAACTCCTGTAGAGGTTGTCACAAAGTTGGCCGATGCGCTGCCATTTCAATGGAAGGGTTTCTTGGAAATTTTGAAGTACAATGGCATATTAGCTACAACATCAATCAATGATTTCGTTCAAATGTTGGAGAATAAAGATCAGGAAGAAACTCTAAAGCCGAAAAAGGTTCCAGTACAACAAAATCCTGATATGTATTATGGAGCTTCTAGCACTTCTGCAAGTGTAACACCTCGAAAATTCGTGTTCAATAAAATAACGACACGTGTCATACAAGACAAAAGCGTTATAAACCCGGATCCAGTCAAGGATGTATGGTAGGATTTAACAGCGTCGACATGTTAATTAAATACCTCTGAACGAACTAATTATAAATCCCAAGACCCTAATCTATGTTATAAACATCCGATATACTCAAATCCGGTAAATGCCAGCAATGATTGATTCGAATTACACAAGAATGGGATCCTACGAGGATGTGCGCGACAACCTTCATTTACGGCACTTTCAAAAGGATCTAAGAAAACTTTATATCATATCAAGGTGGTGTAAACAGTACATGACCCAAACAAGAGGCCCCATACTGAAAATAATGGCCCAAAATCATATTATATAAGTTACCTGTTCGGAGCTTGAAAGGCCAACATTTTTAGCCCTGATGAATGGCTTACGGACCGTAAAGGTCCCTTACGGTCCGTAAGGAGTCCCCAGATGCAGAAAAACGGGACAGCAGCCTGTTATGACTTGTAACCGACTTAAAAACGATTTTCCTCATCCATGGGCGACCCCTAACAGTTGCTAGGCCATATGGACACATGTTGATGATTAGGGAACAAGGGTAGCATGATTTATCATGATCATAATGGATCAAAATCACTATAAAAAGGCCATTTGGTTGCAACTTTGTGATCATTCATTCCATCTGCTTTCTTGGAACTTCCTGGAGCATAAGAGTAGACCCAAGCCATCTCTAATAGTGCATTAGACTTTGGTAAGTACCCTTGACCTTCCTTAATTGAGTTTTTACTTAGTTTAAGCTTAAAAGTCAAACCGTCGTAATTACCGTTTGACTTTGTGATTAATCATTAATGGTCCAGTGATTAGTCGAATTGAAGGTAGTTATAAGTTGGTAATTATGTGGGCAATAAACCCTTAAAAGGGCACCCACTGATTCCCGTTCTAACTAGGACTTTTGTCGGGTCAAAGTTGTTTATAAAAAGTCAACATGATCCTAATTTGCGATTTAAAACATAATTAACAATATAGAAGCTTTGCAACCTGTTTTATTACTCTTATAACTTAGTAATTAATGTAAGAACATGTCTAAGCATGTTTGATCCGACAATTTTCAGTTTAGGACCGGCTCGGAACCGAAAGTCGCAAAACTTTGACTTTTGCTTTGACTTCAGTTCTGACCCGATTTAGATAAGTTTTGAAATGCTTTAGAGTTTCCTTAGGACCAGGTTACATGATGGTATAACCCTCTGTGGTTGGATCGTTGATTGCCCGATTCGTTTACAAGTTCCCGTTAAATGCCTAATGTTGACCAATATGCCCTTTTGACCATAAAACGAGAATTTAAGAAATGTGAAATGACAATAATCTTTATTAATGATTTATAAACATGTCCCTAAATTTTCACATCAGTTGGAGGTCTAGATTAGGAGTTATGCTCAATGACGTAATTAGAACGCTTTTTAGTGATTTAACGACGTCATTAGCATAAAGCCTATCTAAACCCAATTTTTGACACCAAACCTTTTACCCACTGATGTAATATAATATTTTGGGATTTTTGAAGATTTTTAATTATTTTTAACCTGCTCATAACCTAAGGTTATGACGTTGATTCGGTAAATACCGATTATACCCTTTTTGTGTATAAAATGAGTTCTACATAGTATTTTGACACCAATCCAATTGCTACTAATTTAATATAATAAATAAAGTATTTTGAACTCTATAACCTGATCAGAAAACTCGGATTTCATGTATAACCCGGAAATCGCTTAAAATGACTTTTTAAGCGTATTAAACGCCTAGTATGGGTTTAAAACCATTTTGTCATATAAGACCTATTACCAACTGATATGACCTAATAAAATAAGTTATTTTACTGATGTATTCGGACCCGAATCTCAGAATTTCAATTAATCTCTTTTATAATCTTTTAAATGACCAAGATACCCCTACGGGGCTTATGTTGAGATTTAACTCGTTTTGGGCATAATGGAAGGTATCCTACTGATATCACAACATATTTAAGGCATATTAACTTAGGAAACCTGTATAGGACTCTTATGATTACCCGTTACGCTTCTTACGCGTTCGGTTTAGTTTATGTAACTAGTTTGCATAACTTAGCCGCAACGGGTCAAACCATATCTTTTTGGTCTCAAAATCCAGAATGTGTTTAAGTTACCCATATTAAACAAGCATACAAGCTTGTCGGGTCAAAACCACATTCTAATCCGGTCTTCGCTTTATCATGCGTTTGAACCGTATCTCCCTTTTGAAAACTAACCGGTCTAAGTCAAGGGTTAATTAAAGACCCGTTAGGATTCTAATAGGTTATTAAAAACCTTCGTTCCAGATTAGGAGCCCAGTAAAAGCTATCTGTACTTGCTGATTTGATATACGGCTAGGATTGAATTTATATTTAGCTCAGGTAAATACTTTTAACTTATTTTCCCAAGTTATAAAAGATATGTTGTGCCTTGTGCATTCAAATAAATTTTATTAAACCTTTTCAAATGAGTCGGTTAATTGTATTTACCAGTGTAAACTGACGTATTTTCCAAAAAAGTTAAGTGACAGGTACTGAACGTAATTGGCTGGAAGCTCAGGGCGTTAATAAGGAATCTTGCAAGTTCTAGGCGTCTAAAGTCTGTTGAACAATGTTTATGTTTTAAGATCCGCCTGTGGATCCTTTACTTTCCGTTGTAATACTTTGATGTTACGTTATATTCGGATTGTAATATATTTATCTTTTGCTTCCGCTGTGCATTTATATATTGTGTTGTTTGACTATGATGATATCAACTACGTCACGATACTCCCCACCGGGCCCACCGGTAATACGTGGAAATATCGGGGTGTGACAGCAAGACATGCTCAACATGCTCCACTTCAAACGGCGTTTGTCACAAGCACATATTTGTATGGCAATCAGATATAAGTTCCTGTTAAGCCAGTTCCAACCACAGACTTGTATGGAAATCTACTACAGCCAGCTCCACAACAGCCAACCCAACGATCTATCGTAGCAACTAATATGTTCGGAAATCCATTACATGTTCGATCTACCGGAGCAACAGATCTGTATGGAAATCCACTTCCACCTTCCTCAAGGCCAACGGTTGTTGCACCAACCACAGATTTGTACGGCAATCCACTACCGGTGCAACATCAAGCCTGTTATGGTAGCACGTCATCAGCTGGTCAGCCATCTAATACAGTACGACTGGACACATCAAGTTTCTCCAAAGTTAGCGTTGAAGTAGCTAAGGATCATACGGAGATACTAAACACTCTGGTCAGCGCGTATTGTGGGTTGATAGCAGGTCAGATCGGGAACATCAATCTGACTCAAGAAGATTACCAGCAGATAGATAAAGAGGAGATGGATATGATGGACATCAAGTGGGCTTTCGCCAGTGCTGTAAGGCGAGCAAAGGACTTCATGGAAAGGACTGGTCGAACCAGCTTGGAAAGCAAGAAAGACACCAAGTATGGGTTCGATAAGCAGTCCGTTAGGTGCTTTAATTGTGGTGAACGTGGTCATTTCAAGCGTGAATGCACAAAGCCAGCTCAGCATGGGAACCAGAATCCTTTCAGAGGTCAAAGCAACCAGGCGAATCAGAATCAAGCCAGGAATGATGATCACACCTTGGTCCCTGCAAACAATCAAGCAGGACCATCGAACACCAATCAAGCTCTTGTGGTGCAAATAGATGAAGGTTGCGACTGGTCAATGCAATTAGGCATTGGTGATCAGGGAGGATCAGCTTGTTTTGCTGAAACCGCTAAGGATTTGAAGCACGCCAGTGGTGGAGAATCTTCCGCCAGTGGTGGTGAATCTTCAGATGAAGAGAGTTCTGGTGATTCAAGGAGTTCAGATGAGGAAACCTCAACCTCAGGCGAAGATTATTCTGATGATGTATCTAGTGGGAGAATCGATGCAGATATTGATGAATTGTTAGGAGAAGCTGCAGTACGGAATGATAGAATATCTATTCTGGTGGATCAAGCTGCTTATTCTTCTTCTTCTCTTCATTCAGCCTTTATGGCTAATGGTGGCAGTTCATCAAGCCAGGTATGTGTCGATGAACCAACTGTCGTTAATTGTGATAATTGTGCAAGCTTAAGTGATAAATGTGCTGATTTAGATGCTAATATGTCTGAGTTGCAAGGCAAACATGATGCCTTAAATGCTGAATTATCTGACTTGCAAAACAAACATGTTTCTTTAAATGCTAAGATGTATGATTTGCAAAGCAAACATGAGGCTTTGCAAAGCAAATATGATGTGACATTTATCCACAACCAAAAGTTGATCGTGGATCTTGCCAAATGCACAGAAGCCAACATGTTTTATACAAACCATGAAAACGAGTATAAAACAATGATTGAAAATTTAAGAGAAAACAAATCCGAGCTAACGAAAATGGTTTCAAGAAAACAAACAACCATTAACTGTTACATCAATAGGCTCGAGATAATGCAAAAAGAGATGGCTTGTGTAAAATCTGAAAGTGAGGCGATCAATCTTAAGCTAAATAGCTATTTAAGCTCTAGCTATGTGTTGGATCACATCATTGATGTTCAAAAGGAGAAAAGGGATGTCACGTGCATTGGATATAAAAAATGTCCACCTCCTGTGAAACACAATTATGATGCAATGCCTGATGAAGAGGATAGAACTTGTTTTGAGCCATCTGTTTCCTTAAACATTGAGGAGTTTACAACGGGACTTGGATACAAACCAGAAGTATCATCAGATTCGGATGTGTCAGCAGATACATTTGTAACTGTTGAACAAAATCAGGATCCTCCAGTCATTGTTGAGGATACTGATTCTTCAGATGATGAATCTAATGATACTGACTCAGCACAGTCAGATGCGGTAATCAAAGAAGAGGACATACCTCTCGAGAATCATATTCTATGTGATCCTCCCGCAAAACCTGCTACGACTATTCTGACCGAGTCCACGTCCACTTCCTCACAAGAGTCTGAGACTGTGAATTTGTTGTACACTCTTGTTGGTGATGATAAAATCTATTCTGACAAAGATTTTCCTATTAACAATGTTAATCAATCTTTAATTAGTAAAATTTTTGAAGATTCAACAAGTAAGTTCTTGGGAAAGACAGGATCACACGTTGTGGTAACACAGTGTCCTCCGATTCCAAGAGCTGAAATTCGCAAACAAAATGGCAATAAAAAATTACCAACTGAGAAAGTTCAGCAAAATCGCACCAAACCAAAGGGTAAATCACCGACTCAAGGTCAAAAGAAACAAACTCAGAAAAAGGACAAGAAGGTGAACTTTGTGAAATCAAAGGGAACGGATAAAATTGACACATTTGAAAACAAATCTAACCTAGATTTTGTTAATCAAGCGAAAATTTTGAAAAGAAATGAACAAAACAGTTCAAAACCAAGTACCTCGGGATCACAAAGTTCATCATCATCAAGACAATCACATGATACTTCGGGGTTTGTAGAACGAAGATCATGTTTTTCATGTGGCACATTTGGACATATTATTCACAATTGTCCATATCTTCATAAACAAAAAGCCAAAGTTGATGATCCCCGTGACCGAAATGACCGAAGGCAATCTGTTTCACCAAAACCAGATCCCCGTCTTGTAAAAGAAAGGGAAAAGAAACAGAAACGCCAACAGGTCAAGAAAATTGAAAAAGCGATTAAAACCGACGTGGTTAACAAAACATCTGTTTCTGTCAAACCAGACAATTCAAAAACCTCAGATAATCATGAAGTTAAGATTTTAAAGAATAAAACTGGTAAAACAAAACAGACCTGGAAACCAAAAACGATTACTGAATCAGGGGGAACATCACAATTTCCACAACATCGAGAAGTTCAAGTAACTTACGTTGATGAAAATAGAAGACCCAAGACCACAAAGGCTTGGGTCCCCATCTCCAACTAATCATGTGAGTACATGTGCAGGGTGTTCCAGGAGGAACTTTCAGCAGTCATTGGATTGTTGATAGTGGGGCATCCAGGCACATGACAGGCGACATGTAGCTTCTCTACGACGTTAAATCTATTAGAGGAGGTTATGTTGCTTTTGCTGGAGATAAAGGAGGTTATATTACGAGAGAAGGAATGGTATCTAACGGGGTTGTAAGTTTTGACAAGATCAACTTTGTACAACAACTTGATCACAATCTTCTCAGCGTTTCACAAATCTGTGATAAACAGTTTTCAGTACACTTTGATGCAAATGGATGTTACGTGCTGAAACCCGGCTTCAAGATTCCAAAAGAATGGATTCTCTTATCAGCTCCAAGGATAAACGATTTATATGTCCTTGATATGAGCCAAGAAATTACAACGACTGCACAAGCAACTTGTTTCATTACAAAAGCCACTGAAAAAGACTCTATCTCTTGGCACAGACGTATGGGTCACATTCACTTACGGAAAATGAATCATTTGGTGTCGAATGAATTAGTGAATGGTGTTCTTCTTAAATATTTCCATCTTCAAGACGTCTGTGTTTCATGCCAAAAAGGAAAGCAAACTAAGAAGTGACATCCGACGAAGAAGATCAACACGGTGGCAGTTCCTCTTGAACGTTTGCACATGGATTTGTTCGGTCCTGTCAAGCACAAAAGCATCAGGAATGATCAATATTGCCTCGTGATAACTGATGATTATTCAAGATTTTCTTGGGTGGCGTTTATGGCTCACAAGAGTGAAACTTTCGGTATTATCAAAAACTTGATCATTCAGATTGAGAATTTGTATAAGTTGAAGGTTAGGCGGATACGCAGCAACAATGGTACTGAATTTAAAAATCATGCCATGGCGGAGTTTTGCACATCAAAAGGTATTCTTCACGAATTTAGTGCGGCTTATACTCCTCAGCAGAACGGCATCGCTGAACGTAAAAACCGTACATTGATCGAGACTGCTAGGACGATGTTGGTAGAGTCGCAGTTGCCCATTCCATTCTGGAGTGAAGCTGTGGCCTCCGCATGTTACACGATGAACCGAGTCCTTACAGTCAAAAGGCACAACAAGACCTGCTTTGAGCTTCTTCACAAACGGAAACCAGATTTGTCATATCTTGAACCGTTTGGAGCTCCTTGCATAATGATTGATCCTAATGGAAAGTTTGGGGCAAAAGCTATTGAAGGTCACTTTCTTGGTTATGCCACCTCGAATTTAAGAGTCTGGAATCTAGAGACTAAAAGGGTTGAGGAATTGTCTGAAGTCAGAGTACAATGGCACACTTTGACAGTCAAAAATCCAGGTCAACCATGGATGTTTGAGTACGATGACTTTTTCAATTCGATCAATGTTGAAGCAGTTGAAGAAACTGTTGCGGCAAGGATGTTTTTCGAGAGTGACAACGCAACAGATTCACTGTTGGTTCGTCTAATTGTTGTCAATCAAGAATCATCTTCAGTGAACAATAATGCTCTCGACAATGAGGATTTTCATGATGCAACCGAACTGAACGAATCTTCAGAGGATGATGAATTTCTAGATGCAGATCAAGAAGCTCCAACATCAGCAGTACATGGTACTTCAGAGGCTACACCTCCAGTGGACGCCCCTATAACAGCTGAAGCTACTGCATCATCCTCTTCGTCAGTTCCGGGTATTGAATTGGTTGTTGATCTAAATCTCAACAATCTGGGTACAAACATTCCAGTTCCAGAAAACCCTGAAACAAGAATTCACAATACCGATCCTCAACAAAACATCTTCGGTAATGTACAGAGTGGCATTCAAATAAGAAACATGTTGCGAAACAACAACAACGCAGGCTTGTATGCGGTGATTCGAGAATCTGGTCAACAAAACGATTTGTCTTTCACGTGTTATGTCTCACAGGAAGAGCCAAGAACTTGGAAAGACGCTTTGAAAGATAACTCTTGGGTTGAAGCAATGCAGGAAGAACTACAACAATTCCAGAAACTTGGTGTCTGGAAGCTCGTAGAGAAACCTGCTGGTTATAAGAAGATTGGTACCCGTTGGGTGTATAAATGCAAAAAGGACGACCGTGGAATCGTTATTCGAAACAAAGCAAGATTGGTCGTTCAAGGTTTTCGTCAAATTGAAGGTATAGACTACAACGAAGTGTATGCACCTGTTGCACGTCTGGAAGCAATTCGGATCTTTCTGGCTTATGCCTCATTCAAAGGATTCAAGGTTTACCAGATGGACGTCAAAAGTGCATTCTTACATGGTCTAGTCGAAGAAGAGGTGTATGTTGAACAACCTCCAGGTTTTGAAGATCCTAGCCATCCCGATCGGGTTTGGTTGCTGAACAAAGCTCTCTATGGTCTACATCAAGCACCGCGAGCTTGGTATGCAACCTTATCTAATTATCTGCTGGAGAATGGTTTTCGCAGAGGTCTTATCGATTGCACTCTCTTCATAAAAGAACAAGATGGAGATCTTCTACTGGTACAGGTATATGTGGATGATATTATATTTGGCTCTACTAACAATGTTATGTGTATGGATTTCGAGCGTGTAATGTAGGATAAATTCGAGATGAGCGCTATGGGGGAGATGACTTTCTTTTTGGGCTTGCAAGTGCAACAAACGAAGTCTGGGATTTTCATTCATCAGACTAAGTATGTTCAAGACATCTTGAGCCGATTCCAAATGTCCGACACACCGCCCATTGGTACCCCACTGCAGCAAAATCACGGAATCAATCCAGACTTGAAGGGTGAAGTTGTTAGCTCTTCATATTACCGCGCAATGATTGGATCCCTTATGTACCTCACCGTAATAACTCGCACTCTTGTGCATTGTTACTACTCGCTACACTCGTTACGCCTAGCACCAGAGATTCGGATCATAATGTACCTATATCGCATATATCGCTATTTCGCAGTATATTCGCATATTTTGCATACTATATCGCTATAATACATCGCATCGCACATACAACACCCACGATGACATTGAGTGAGGACCTATTCTACCATCCTCGATGGCCGTGATGTGTCGCAACGCAAATAATTAACGCTAACAAAGACTCTCGGGTGAGTACTATAGCTCCAGCTGTCGTGACGATGATGGCAATACGAGCAAGTAGTACCCTGTCAGTCATTGTGGCACAACACATTGTAAAACTCGGAAGCACACCCGTGACCACACGCAACTCGATTATTGCACCGAATATTTGAAAGTATGGATACGTATATACGACCCTTTGTGATTAAAAAACATATATATATTAATAATAAAAATAATTACATATAGGGAACGTGCACCCAAAACTATCGCAACGCTCGAAACAGTGGGGTTCTCCGCACTGAAGATCCAACCGGAATGGCTATCCAAACGGATGGGCCATCCGAACGGATTGCCATCCGAACGGATTGCCATCCGAACGGATGGGCTATCCGAACGGATGAGCCATCCGACCCTGCACACTCAACCTCCTCTCCTCCTCCTTGCCTATAAATACCCCTCAGTCACGTCAAGAACACTTGATGTGACTGCTGCCTGTTCGACCAGACGCTCTTGGACCCTTCTCTCTCGATTCCTCGCGATTTCGATAAGATTTCAACCTAAATCTTGTACTTCTATGATCTACACCCGATTCTACACCTTTCTATCTTTTAAAACTCAACTTATAACCACGAAATCTACTGATTTGAGATGTTTAAAGATGATGTCACCAAGAGTTCATATGAACTTCATAGTGTGACCTCATTTCGCCATAAACAACTCAGATCTGGGTGATTCCCACCTGTTTTTTTTAAACAATCTCACCTAAAATCTATGTAACTAATCAAAGTACTGTGTGATTTCGGGTTAAACATGAGAAACCGTCAAGAACGGCCAGATCTGATGGAACGGGGTGGTTCCCGGCCGTTAGAACGGGTCGGAACTGATGAAATTTCATTTGTTTAATACTAAATCACACCATCTCAGTAAAACCACATGTATTCCTTCCAAAAACCATCAAGAACAGTTAATCGGGATGTTGGAACGAACTGTTGTCAACCAGCCGGACAGGTCATCCGACCGGATAGCGTGTCATCCGATCGGATAACATGCCAACCGAGCGGATAACATGCCAACCGACCGGATAGCATGCCAACCGACCGGATAGCATGCCAACCGACCGGATAGCATGCCAACCAACCGGATAACATGCCATCCAACCGGACAACATGTCATCCGACCGGATGTCTGTCATCTGACCCAAACCGCTGTCATCCGACCGGATGAGCACCACCCGACATGATATCAGTCATTACGATACTATTTCCGTTTAAACTGTGCATCGCTTACAATACCATTCAATGTTTAGGCTAACGCAGACGCACTCTTAACCGATCCAATCGAATTGTGTTCTAGCTGATTACGCACTGTGAGTATACTTGAACCCTTTTTGCTTTTGCAGTTTTGGGTGTAACATACGTTGCTATCAATCGAGTCACGCCAAATGCTTAAACTATTTATCACTTGTGAATGACTTACGTGCATATTTATACGTGATGCTAGTTACATATGTGCTAGGACTTATACTAGCGACGTCCCACCATGACTAGTATAGTACTATTGCGCCCGACGGGGTCTAGTTTGCCATCGCGTATTCGAGCATCGAGGAGTTAGCTGGTAGTATCGGTTTTATGAGTATATATGTCGTGTATCCCGTTTATGTATGTAGGAATTCGCAGCACTTTTAATCTATTACGCTATTATATATATCAAACCTGTATACTCGCCAATACTTTTGTATTGACATTATTTTAACGTATGTTGCAGGTTAGATCGCAGACTATCTCAATCAAGCTAGGGAGTCTAGAAACTCAACAAAAATCTAGGTTGTCGGATTTGTATTGTTCGAGAGAACACAACATCTGTGATAACTTATGTGATTGTATTTGTTTATTAATATGGGATAATGAACGCATTAAATATTGTCGCTAATAGTTGTTATGGATTCTCCTGAGCAATCTGATTCGCCTAGTGCCGCGCCCCGATGATTCCGCCATCGGTTGGGGTGTGACAGATTGGTATCAGAGCCATAACTATAGGGAATTAGGCAAGACTCGACGTAGTCCGGGTCGATGTCTTAGAAATGACCTAGTCTATAGTCTAAGTACCAATAGGCCGACTCGTACGAACCCAGTAGGGTTTTTATTGGGCCTACTTGCTACCTTCGATCGAAATTGCTAAAAACTACAACTTTGTGTGAGCACCGCATACTACAGCTTCACACGAAGAAGCCTTTCCTAAGGCTGACACAATGCACACGTTTTCGAAAATACCCGCATAACGAGACCGAGTGATCCCGTCGAGACCAGGTGTGAAAAACAAGAACTCTCGATGAGATCGCTCACTCAGCGCATTACTTTAGCACGAGAACTTTCTGTTGAGCCAGGAGTGACATCCAAACCTCGACGGAAATCTCCAATTCGAAATCTAGTGGAACTCCCGAATTTATTCGAAGAGCACAACCACAATTAGGAGCGAAGTTGTTAAGCCAGGGGTGAAACCCACACCTTAACGAACCGCTCCACTCTATAAAAAATGGTTTTTTTTTCAAAAAAATCTCTCACCAAGGACTCGACCATAACAATGACTCGAGCCACGCGATGACTAGGAGGACGAATGCCATGAGCTGCATCCCAGTGGAAGCATAAGTCTTCTAGGTCAACGCGCGTGCACGAACTTGTTGAGTATAGCCGGGTTACCTTGGGTAGTCGACGCCTAAACACCCGAGGCATTCCGAATATTTTACTAAGCCTACGATTCGCTGGTTTTACGCTTTAATGGACGTAATTACGCTTTATGCATTTATTATACGCCTTATCGATTTCCCGATTTATCAATTGTCGCTCCCTGTTTTGCAAAACGCACAACTCGCACAGCCATCGCAATCTAAAACGAAAACCGAATGTTCGCAACGAAACTAAGGCATAATCTCTTGCCTTCGCTCTCGCTCTCTCCCTCTTCATCGCGTCCTCGCGCATTCTATACCGACGTGTATGTGTGTAAGTGTAAACTACAACTATATATGTAAATACAAACAAATCATTGTGTGGGAACTTAGGAAATTCGTGTCTCCTATGTGGCTCCTATGTGAAGTCTATTATATTACTTGCAACAAGTTTTGAACGCGCTCAAATCGCAACGCAAACTCAAAAATCATTATGATCGAATCTCACCCCAAGTCTCTTTCTGTCTAGATGCCTTCCAACAACTCTACCTCGAGAATGTCCTCAAGGAGACGAGCCAAACGAAGGGACGAAAAGAGGATCGCCTCCCTTGTGGTCAAGGGAGTGGCCAAAATGATTCCTCAGATCGTCACTCAAGTGCACTCCCTTAGCAACTCTCGAACTTCGGAAGACGTCAAGACAGAAGCGCCGCAACCTGCATTTCTCTACAAACACTTCAAAGCCTGTGATCCGATGGTCTTCACGGGTGAAGGAGGTGTGTCCCAACTGCTCCAGTGGTTCGATTCTATCGAAGTTACCCTTCGTCAGAGTGGGTGTCCCGATGGTTTTCGTACTACTTGCGCTACTGGAGTATTTCAATCGCAAGCACTCGACTGGTGGACAGCCGAACGTAACAAACGTGGGATCTCCGCAGCTTACGCTCTCTCTTGGGATGAGCTGAAAGAGCTCATGAAGAAAGAGTACTGCCCTCCCCACGAAGTCCAGAAGCTAGAAGACGAATTTTGGGAAATCAAGCAAGTCAAAGGTGACAATGCTGGCTACACCGCAAGGTTCAAACAACTTAGCATCATTTGCCCAAGTCAAGTCAACACTCCAAAAAAAGGCATCGCGAAGTACATTCGTGGCTTGCCTGAATGTGTGGGCGATTTTGTCAAAGCTGCAAGGCCTACTACCATCGAAGAAGCCTACCGCTTAGCCGCAGAAATCAACAACAAACGACTCATGGAAGGGTTTTTCTCCAAGAAACCTGTCAAGCAAACCTATCAAGCAATCGTCATTAACTCTTCAGATGATCCTGTCGACGATTCTTCTGACGAATCTGCCGATGATTCTTCTGACGAATCTGCCGACGACACTTCTGATGACTCTGCCAACGATTCTTCTGACGAAGCTGCTAACGGTTCTTCCGACGACTCGACCGAAGATTTTGCAAGAGAGTCCTCAGATGAATCATCCAACGACAACACCTCATCGCAAGACACCGACAAACCCAGCTGCAAACGAAAGATTTCAAGCCCGAACTCATCAACATCCGAACTGCTGCAACCGAAGCCTCTTCAAACAGTTCCGGTAATTCCAAAACGAGCTTACACTGGAGCTCATCCCCAGTGTTACTCATGTACCTACCATCACCAGGTCGGAGCTGACTGTCGCTATTGCAATAACTGCAACCGTTACGGTCACTTCACCCGCAACTGCCACACCGGATCAAGAACTTGAGTACAACAACCGCAGCTCCAGCAAGAGTTTTTGACAGCAGATAGACGTAGGATAGTGTTGTAATGAAACAAATTTTCGACGTAATTTCATGTGTGAAACTGTCCCTACTAGTTGATGTTGTTGCTATGCGCAACCTTGATTCGCATTCTCTCTCGTATTTCACACTTAGACTAGATCCACACACCTGCTATATACTATATCACGAGATAATGTGGTTTACCCTCACTGCACTCTTAGAATAAGGTACGATAAACGTGCAAGGAACGACTAATCACGGGTGCACACGGGGTTATTTTGGTCAGTGCACGGAGATCGTAGTAAATTCTAAGGTGCCATAAGCGTCTCGACAAAGTGTGACACCAAATCACGGGATGTAAGTAGTAGGGGTCAAGCAAGGTGTGCTTTATCATACTACCGAAGTTTCGTGAAGAAAGTGCCACGTGGAGTTGAACGTTATTAGACCTATTATACTATTGTGGTTATTTTCAACACACTACACTCAATCGCAAGGCGTAACAACCGAACCGCATCACTGCGAGACTTTCGTAAGTCTGCCAAAGTAATGCAATCGCCTCATCGATGGACTTTGGTAAGTCTACCCCCGCAGGGCAATTGCAGCGACGCAAGACTGGTCGTAAGTCCACATCGCAACTCAATTGCAGTTTTGTTAGAATCTATCGCTTTATCACCTAAATCTATATCGCAATCGCTATCGTTTATTATGTGTATCACGCAAACTCTATCGCTTATCATGTGAATCTCTATCGCTTATTATGTGGATCGCTATCGCCTACCGTTATCTGTGATATTTGTGTTAAGTTAGCCCACATGACCTCGCTTCACGAGACAAAGCTCATATGGTTAAAGCAAGGTGTGTTTTAGTCATATCAGCAGACTTTCGTGGAAAAAGGCCATGTGGGGTCTAATGTTAGATAAACTCTGTGGTGTTAATCAATCGAATCAAATCACATAAATCGCGCATATCTCCATCACTAGCAACGCAACAACCGTCACTTATCGCTCGTCGGTTGTCGCTATCGCTCACCGCTTATCGCAAATTCGTTTATCGCCGCCGTCATCGTTTGTGTTGGTGTCATTCGCTTATCGCTTAATCGTTTACTCGCTTATCGCGTATCGCTTATCGTGTAACATCAATCGCTTATTCGCTTATCGCGTACCACTTATCGCTTATCGCTTGTCGCCTATCCAGACACGTCACATCAATGTTTCGTGTCACCCGGCTACTCGCACACGCTGTTATAGCTACGATCGCTATTCAACTCGCTGTTTAATCTACTCGATTCTATCTTCAACTCGGTCCGACTTCCTATCGATTGGAACGAGGAAGCGCAATTCTATCTGTGTCCTATCGGCACACATGACACTGCCTCACGAAACTGAAGTAATATGGGCAAAACATGGTGGATACGCCGCTGGTACTTCCTATATATAAGTGTTTTAACCATATTAACAAACTTTTGTGGGAAAGTGCCAAGTGGGGCTCGATGTTAACTACCTTTTCAAACTGTTAAAACTGATTTTTATAAAATATTTATTAAAAACCGTTGGACAAGTGAAATTTCCTCACAATGTGGAGGTAGCATCGAATCAGCTTAACTCTATACCCAAGGGAAGTCTCACAAGTCCAGTTTTCTTTTTCAAATTCTCTAAAATGCTTAAAACCTAAACTATCTCGCAACGTTGGTTAACATCGACTCAGTTGACCCTACGTTATAAGAAAAAATTTTCAAGATTTCCTTCCAAAATTACTTTTAAATACCTAAAAATGAACGTTTCTTGCAACGTGGGTTAACATCGACTCAGTTAACCCTAGGTTATAGGAAACCTTTCAAGTTCTTCTTTAAAAAAATTTCAATCGCATCGAACTTACAAATTCTTCGCGGCTCGAAGTACTTTTGAAAGGCCAACTTGGGGGATGCTACTTGTGTCATTACGTCGCCTTCTCGCTATCGTAATCGATCTCTCTTACTCAAAACACTCTCGCTTGTCAACTCTTAGTCAAATTAACTTGCTGTATCGCTACTTATCCGAGATCAACTCTCCAAAAAGTCTACATGTTGGATTAATTTCGGGACGAAATTTCCTAAAGTAGGGGAGACTGTAACAACCCGCACTCTTGTGCATTGTTACTACTCGCTACACTCGTTACGCCTAGCACCAGAGATTCGGATCATAATGTACCTATATCGCATATATCGCTATTTCGCAGTATATTCTCATATTTTGCATACTATATCGCTATAATACATCGCATCGCACATACAACACCCACGATGACATTGAGTGAGGACCTATTCTACCCTCCTCGATGGCCGTGATGTTTCACAACGCAAACAATTAACGCTAACAAAGACTCTCGGGTGAGTACTATAGCTCCAGCCGTCATGACGATGATGGCAATACGAGCAAGTAGTACCCTGTCAGTCATTGTGGCACAACACATTGTAAAACTCGGAAGCACACCCGTGACCACGCGCAACTCGATTATTGCACCGAATATTTGAAAGTATGGATACGTATATACGACCCTTTGTGATTAAAAAAACATATATATATTAATAATAAAAATAATTAAATATAGGGAACGTGTACCCAAAACTATCGCAACGCTCGAAACAGTGGGGTTCTCCGCACCGAAGATCCAACCGGAATGGCTATCCAAACGGATGGGCCATCCGAACGGATAGCCATCCGAACGGATGGGCTATCCGAACGGATGAGCCATCCGACCCTGCACACTCAACCTCCTCTCCTCCTCCTTGCCTATAAATACCCCTCAGTCACATCAAGAACACTTGATGTGACTGCTGCCTGTTCGACCAGACGCTCTTGGACCCTTCTCTCTCGATTCCTTGTGATTTCGGTAAGATTTCAACCTAAATCTTGTACTTCTATGATCTACACCCGATTCTACACCTTTCTATCTTTTAAAACTCAACTTATAACCACGAAATCTACTGATTTGAGATGTTTAAAGATGATGTCACCAAGAGTTCATATGAACTTCATAGTGTGACCTCATTTCGCCATAAACAACTCAGATCTGGGTGATTCCCACCAGTTTAAAAAAAAAAAAAAAACAGTCTCACCTAAAATCTATGTAACTAATCAAAGTACTGTGAGATTTCGGGTTAAACATGAGAAACCGTCAAGAACGGCCAGATCTGATGGAATGGGGTGGTTCCCGGCCGTTAGAACGGGTCCGAACTGATGAAATTTCATTTGTTTAATACTAAATCACACCATCTCAGTAAAACCACATGTATTCCTTCCAAAAACCATCAAGAACAGTTAATCGGGATGTTTGAACGAACTGTTGTCAACCAGCCGGACAAGTCATCCGACCGGATAGCGTGTCATCCGATCGGATAGCATGCCAACCGACCGGATAGCATGCCAACCGACCGGATAGCATGCCAACCGACCGGATAGCATGCCAACCGACCGGATAGCATGCCAACCAACCGGATAACATACCATCCAACCGGACATGTCATCCGACCGGATGTCTGTCATCCGACCCAAACCACTGTCATCCGACCGGATGAGCACCATCC
>JARYGA010061102.1:23687-93069 GCA_030545235.1 Helianthus tuberosus | reverse complement strand
TTTACGCATCTAACATTCATTTATGCAACTAACATTTTAATTATGTGTATTGTTATATTTTATCTCATTTTAATAAGTATGTAATCCTAATATTTATATATTTGTATTTAGTAACAAGATGGCAAACATCGCGAAACTTGAATTTCCAGCATTGAATATCTCCGGAGAAAATTATATGACTTGGACAACAAATGTCAAAAGACACCTAAAAGCAATGAGTGTAATAGAAGTCATAAATGAAGAGAATAATTGTTCGGATCAGGAAACGGCCAAAGCTGATGTGTTTATTCATAAACACATTGATAATTTACTACAACATGAATATTTCAATTCTGATGATCCATATGAATTATGGACGGATTTAAAGAACAGATTTGATAATCAAAAGGAAGTTTTACTTCCTACAGCTAAAAATGAATGGAACAATCTGAGGTTCCAAGATTTTACAAAAGTAAATGATTACACATCTGCTTTATTTAAAATATGCTCAAAATTATAGTTTTGTGGGCATCCTGTTACTGAGGAAGAAAAATTGGAGAAAACTTACTCCACATTTCATGCATCACATATAAGTTTAGCACAACAATATCGATTGTTGAGATTTTACAGATACTCTGATTTGAATGCACATCTCCTCGTAGCAGAACAACATAACATACTTCTGATGAAAAATCATGAAGCCCGTCCCACAGGATCATTAACTATACCTGAAGCAAATGTTGTTAATAATTATCAAAATAAAAGGGAACAAGGCCGTGGGCGAGGCCAAGGACGAGGCCGTGGCCGCGGTCGTGGGTATTTTGGTAAAGGTCATTATAATGGTCACAACCATACTTTCAAAGGTAATAAAAATTACCGAGGTCGTGAACGCGGTCGTGGCCGTAGCCGAAATCAAAGAACTACAAATTATCCTGCTCCACAAGATAATACTTCCAATTTTCATAATCAAATGAATGAAGTCGGTGTGTCCGAAAAAAATGATAATTCTTGTTATAGATGTGGAAGTATAAATCACTGGTCAAAAACTTGTAGAACAGATCCACATCTATGTGAACTTTACAAAGCCTCTCTTAAAGAAAAAGAGAAGGAAGTAAACTATTTGGATAAACTCGATAAAAATGTTGAGCTAAATGCCGCAGATTTTAATGAAGACATTTAAACAAAATGTTGCTTGATCTCAATGATTTTATGTAACAATTAAATGTGTATTTTTATTATGTCTTTCTTTCATATAATGTTTTTTTTAATAAAGTTATTATTAATAATTATAATATGTTAATCATACTCTTATTATTTTTCTTTTTATAATTGTAAGATTAAAATGGATATCATTGGAGCTCAAGATCGAATGAATGAAGCGAATATTTGTATAGCAGATAGTGGAGCCACGCACACTATATTTAAATCTAAAAAATATTTTTATGAATTGAAACCAACAAGGGGAACTGCCAATACAATATCAGGTCCTAAGAACTTGATAGAAGGAGTGGGAAAAGCTAATATAGCACTACCAAATGGAACAACACTTGAAATAGAAAATGCTTTATTTTCCCCCAAATCAACAAGAAATTTGTTAAGTTTCAAAAACATATATCATAATGGATATGATACTCAGTCAAAGACTGTTGATAATGAAAAATATTTGTATATCATGAGCAAAGATCAGATATTAGAAAAACTGCCAATGTTTCAATCTGGTTTGCATTATACATATATTGATGTGCCTCAAGCACATATGGCAGTAAAAGAAAATTTTTGTGATCCTGAAACATTTAAATTATGGCATGACAGATTAGGCCATCCAGGATCTACAATGATGAAAAGAGTGATTGAAAATACTCATGGACATCCATTGAAGTATAAAAAGATCCCAAAATCTGATAAAATTCCTTTATATGTATCTTGTTCTCTGGGAAAATTAATTACAAGACCTTCGCTTGTAAAAGTTGAAAAGGAAATTCCAATGTTCCTTGAAAGAATTCAAGGAGATATATGTGGACCAATCCATCCACCATGTGGACCATTTAGATACTTCATGGTTCTAATAGATGCATCAAGTAGATGGTCTCATGTGTCTTTGTTATCAACTCGCAATATGGCTTTTGCAAAATTTCTTGCACAAATTATTAAATTGCGAACACATTTCCCAGATCATACTATTAAAAGGGTGAGACTCGACAATGCTGGTGAATTTACATCACATGCTTTTAATGATTATTGCATGTCTGTAGGAATTATTGTTAAACACCATGTTGCTCATGTGCACACACAAAATGGTTTAGCTGAATCATTAATTAAACGTCTACAACTAATAGCTCGACCATTAATAATGAGGACAAAACTTCTTGTATCCGTTTGGGGTCATGCAATCTTACATGCTGAATCATTAATTCGCATAAGACCAAGTGCAAATCATGAATACTCTCCCCAACAAATTGCATCTGGCCAACAGCCAAATATTTCCCATATTAGAATTTTTGGATGTGCAGTTTATGTCCCAATTGCACCACCACAACGCACAAAAATGGGACCTCAAAGAAGATTGGGAATATATGTTGGATATGATTCACCTTCTATAATAAGATATCTTGAACCTTTAACAGGTGATGTCTTTACAGCACGGTTTGCTGATTGTAAATTTAATGAAACAACTTTCCCTGTATTAGGGGGAGAGAATAAAGATAAAAATAAGGAAAAGGATGTCACATGGTGTGAACCATCATTATTATATCTGGATCCAAGAACTAAACAATGTGAGACAGAGGTTCAAAAGATAATACACTTGCAAGAAATTGCAAATCAATTGCCTGATGCATTTACTGATATAAATAGGGTTACTAAATCTCATATACCAGCTGCTAATGCTCCAGCTCGAGTTGAGATCCCTAATAAGGCAATAGATAATAATATGACTCATGAGTCTCAGAAACGTTTAAAACGTGGAAGGCCAGTTGGTTCGAAGGATAAAAATCCTCGAAAAAGAAAAGCGCTTATGAATGAAATTGACCAAAAAGATAAAAATCTTGATCAAGCGGTAAATACCAAAACCTCTCATGAGGAAGATGTTAATGATACTAACAAAGGGATATCAATCAACTATGGTCATACATATATAATATAGAACCGAGATGAAATGGAAAATATGGGTGAAATATTTTCATATTCGGTTGCCAGAGAGATTATGAGCGGAGATGATGCTCCTGAACCAAAGTTTGTCAATGATTGTAAAAATAGACATGACTGGGGAAAATGGAAAGATGTTATGCAAGCTGAATTAAATTCATTAAACAAACGAAAGGTTTTTTGGCCTATTGTTATCACACCTAAGGCAATAAAGCCTGTAGGGTATAAATGGGTTTTCGTACGGAAACGAAATGAGAAAAATGAGATTACAAGGTATAAAGCGAGACTTATAGCTCAAGGTTTTTCGCAAAGGGCAGGGATTGACTATGAAGAAACATATTCTCCCGTGATGGACACGATAACCTTTCGATACTTAATCAGCTTAGCAATATCTAAAAAGTTAGAAATGCATCTTATGGATGTTGTTACAGCTTACTTATATGGATCACTTGATAGTGACATATATATGAAAATTCCTGAAGGATTTAAACTCCCTGAAGCGTTAAGTTCAAAACCCAAAGAAATGTATTCGATCAAATTACAAAGGTCTTTATATGGGTTGAAACAATCTGGGAGGATGTGGTACAATCTTTTGAGCGATTACTTGATAAGTAAAGGTTATACAAATAATCTTATCTGTCCATATGTCTTTATTAAGAAGACAACGTCAGGATATGTGATCATAGCTGTATATGTTGATGATCTAAATATAATTGGGACTCAAAAGGAAATTCATAAAGCAATTATTCTTTTAAAGAAAGAATTTGAAATGAAAGACCTTGGAAAAACCAAATATTGTCTTGGTTTACAAATTGAACATATGAACAATGGAATACTTGTTCATCAAATGAATTATACTGAAAAGCTATTGAAACGTTTCAATATGGACAAGGCAAATCCTTTGAGCACCCCAATGGTAGTTAGATCACTTAATGTTGAAAATGATCATTTTCGTCCTTGTGAGGACAACGAAGAAGTTCTTGGTCCAGAGACACCATACCTTAGTGCAATTGGAGCACTTATGTATCTTACTAACTGTACGAGACCTGACATTTCTTTTGCAGTTAATTTGTTAGCAAGATTTAGTTCAGATCCCACTAAAAGACATTGGAATGGGATTAAACATATTTTTCGATATCTTCGAGGTACTGTTGATTTAGGCTTGTTTTATCCTAACGATTCAAAAGAAGGGTTAGTTGGTTATGCAGATGCAGGTTATTTATCTGATCCCCATAAAGCAAAATCTCAAACTGGATACATATTCAAGACTGGAGGAACTGCAATTTCATGGCGTTCTCAGAAACAAACACTCGTTGCAACATCTTCAAATCATGTCGAAGTCATTGCACTACATGAAGCTTCAAGAGAATGTGTATGGTTAAGATCTATGACACAACACATACTAACATCTTGTGGACTAGAGAAAAACGTAAATCCAACTCCAATCTATGAAGATAATGCAGCTTGTGTCGCGCAAATGAAGGAAGGGTATATCAAAAGTGATAGAACAAAGTATATACCACCAAGATTCTTTGAATATACTCGAGACCTTATTAAAGACAATCAAGTCGAGATGAGATATGTCCAATCCAGCAACAATTCAGCCGATCTTTTCACAAAAGCACTACCTATAGCAACTTTCAGGAAACACGTTCATGATATTGGGATGCGACATGTATGGAAAATGTGATAATCCACACATGACAATTTGAGGGGGAGCATTTTACACGTTGCATTTTTTTTCCTTAGCTATGGTTTTATCCCACCGGGTTTTTCTTAGTAAAGTTTTTTTTAATAAGGCAACATATTTGATCCAGAAGTATCATGAGAGACAACATGCACTGCACTCTTTTTCCCTTAGCTAAGGTTTTGTCCCACTGGGTTTTCCTAGCAAGGTTTTTAACGAGGCAGCATGTCAAAGCCAAACACCAAAGTTGTAGAACAACATACCACAAGGAGCTAATGATTTATTCATCAAACAAATAAATGGGCATATGTCTGAGGGGGGTGTTATGAATTATTAGCAGACATATAGGCCCTACCCATTTTGTTTTATTTCTTTTGTTTTCTATAAATCATTCAATGTATTCATTGCCGTTTATCTTTTGAGTTTTTATCAAAAGGAAATATTAGATGTAATATGATTGTGATAAAAGAAGAGAAGAATAGATAAAGATATATAGAGGAAGTTTTGATCTCAATCTCTTAAGTTTTATAACAAAAGCAATGTTTTAAAAAAACTGGTTTTTTAGTCATACCGGGTTCGGCTCTAAAATGGTTTAACCGGTTAAAACGAGCTGTATCGGGCGGTTGAACCGGGTTACTAGTTACCCCTATAAATTCCATGAAATACAAATTCATCTCAAAAATCAATCTCAACTTGGATTTATGTAACTGATCATAGTTTTATCTAAAAACAACTATTTTTATAGTAAACTATTAAGCATTTTAAGAATATTTTTATTAGTTATAAACAATATTACATTGTATGAGGTAAGTAACAATTTCAACAACGATGAAATATTGGAATAGAAGACACTAAGTTAATTACCGGAAATATGGAAGGTCAATATTACCTTAATATCATATTTTATTAAAATTAAGAAATCAAATCTTAAGATAATGCAAACCGGTTCAATGATTTGAACCGGTAGAACCGGATTTACCACCGGTACATAAGACATATTGTATTCGGGTTGTCCTTTCATATTCTTTAAAGTCACAGTCATAATCATTATGTGAAACAAGATCAGGAGAAAACGCCCAAAAGTGTGAGAACGATGAGAACCCATACTGGCCTAACACGTCTCACGCGACATAGAGAAGGGCGGAGGGGCTTTTTTGTCCTTTCATATTCTTGTTTTTAAACGCGTGTCACCTCACATTTCCATTCTTTGGCGTTTAACAAATACGCGGCGTTTTTATTGTTTTTATATCAGTGTCATAGTAAATATTTTGGCGTTTTAACTAAGTATGGCTTTCATTTGTTGTGCCAGGTAGGATGCAGGCCTATAATGTAAAAAACATCAGTAATCTTCTTGATGTTTATTTTTTTTCTATCAAGTGTTGTGACATGTAGGATGCAGGCCTATAATGTGACAGGCAATTATGTCGTTTTGAAAAGATAAATAAATTCAATTTTCCATGTAGTGGCTTTTAATATAATAAATGTTTGGCAATAATGTTACCGTCTCTTCATTTTACTGTTTTGCAATTACTGTTTCGTTCAATTTCATCTGTCAATTAGTGTTGCTTTTTCCAGTAATACTTTGTTTGGCCTTTTATATAGCAACATCGTGCTTTGCTAGCATCCATTCTCACAGTTTCACACTGTCAGGCGTTTTGGTCTTTGTAGTTTTTGGAGTTTTATACTCAGTTTTTTTTATTAGTAGATAATTAGATAATAAACATCAGAGAATTAGATAACAAACAATAGAAAATAAAAAAATTAAAAATTATAATATAATTTCTCATCCAAATCTTCACTGTCATCAGCCTCTTCTACTTTAACCTTTTTGGCGTTTTGAATCTGTTTTGAATTCCTTATGTAGATCCTTATTTTCCTACATAACGCCCGTCTTTAAAAGATGCTTTTTTGTGGCATCCTTTATTGTGGTTTGATATATACTTGTTTGGTGACATGTTGAAGATCAACGCCTACTCGAATGTATTGATCCCTTCATGCCATCAATATATCCATCAAGAACAAAGTGACATGATGACATATCAGTGTCATGAGTCTCTTTTTCATGAATATTTGTCCATCTCATTCAGCAAAAGCTTATCGAGATACCTACCTCAGAGAAGAATCCATTCATTGAAACTTCATTCAGAACAATACTCAATATAGAAGAAACGAGGTTCCGCATCTGTGGCTTTTTTAACTATTTTTTTGGCGTTTTAAAGTGAATGGTTTCTAGGAAACATGGCGTTGTTTTTTGTTTGTGATCAATTGATTGTGCAGAGACGTCTCTCTTATAGGAAGTTTTTGGCGCGTAGTTTAGGCGGGTTTCTAGTTAGAATAAATGATGTTAATAAAGTAGCCGTCTTTTCAGTTATTGTGTGTATTTTTACTATTTTTGTTCAGTTTTTATGAGTTTTTAGGGTCATAGACTTTCCATCTCTCAAGTTTGGCGTTTTTTTTCCATTTTTAGCTTTTAATAATACTTTTCCAAATTACTTTTATTATAATTTGGGAGTTTTTGGCGTTTTACTGCATTATGGCGTTTTCACAAGCATTATGATTGTTTGGCGTTTTATTAATATAATGTATTTTTTTATTCTAAGTTGAAAAATACATAACAAACAACAGAAAAATAAAATTAAAAAAATAAAAATAGAAACAATTCATCTTCCAAATCTTCACTGTCATCAGTCACTTTTTTCTTTAAAACATGTTCACTGGCGGTTTAGCTTTGTCATGCTTGTGTTTTTGTGGCCGTTTGGAAAGACAAAATGATATGAGTTTTTTGTTTGAATATGTATCTTCAAACCACTCATCAGTGTCATTCGTCTCTTCATGCCATTATAATATTCATCAATAACCAAACACAAAAAATGACATAAGTCTGATACCAGCATCTTTTTGTTTATGATTTGTCCATCTCATGCAGCAAAATGTTATTTCACCTCAGGGAAGAATGCATTCTCCGAAACTTCGCGTAGAACAATATTGAATATAGAAGAAACGATATTTGCCATTTTTTGCGTTTTACTGAGGAAATAGTGTATCTGAAAGAAACGTCGATTTTTTGGAATCTTTGATGTTTGAGTGTTTTCGCGTTTTCTAAGATGATTGGTATATAGTAAAATATGGCATTTTGAGTAGGTGTGTTTGATGTTTTGGGGATTTTGGCGTTTGTAATATGAATGGTATATAGTAGAAAATATGGCGTTTCAGGTTCGGGGGGTGTGTTTTTATGTCTGAGATGTTTTGTTTATATAGGGATGTGTTTTGGCCCGTAATGGGGTTTTATTCATTAGTTTGGTGTTTTTGGTATAGAAGTGTAAAGACCCTTTTACCCTTAATGAAGCGTGTCCACTTAATAGCATTTGTGTTATTTACGAAAACGCCACCGCGCCAATCTAGTCCATAGATTGTTTTGATCGGACGATCCATAAGCGTTCTCACCGTTCTCACACTTTCCACCATTTTCTCTAAATCCTGACCCATCATTATGTATAACACATGTTCTAATAGTGATATCATGTGGGTTTAGAGTTGGTGGGGGGTCAAGGTATTAGGATGGCTCCATAATTCTTGGTTTGGTTTTGGGCCACGCATAGGTGGAGTCTTGTCAAGTTGTGGGGGTGTTGAAAAAGAAAAAGCAATGTTTTAAAAAAACCGGGTTTTTAATCATACCGGGTTCGGCTCTAAAATGGTTTAACCGGTTAAACCGAGCTGTAATGGGCGGTTGAACCTGGTTACTAGTTACCCCTATAAATTCCATGAAATACAAAATCATCTCAAAAAACAATCTCAACTTGGATTTATGTAACTGATCATAGTTTTATCTAAAAACAACTATTTTTATAGTAAACTATTAAGCATTTTAAGAATATTTTTATTAGTTATAAACAATATTGCATTGTACGAGGTAAGTAACAATTTCAACAACGATAAAATATTGGAATAGAAGACACTAAGTTAATTACCAGAAATATGGAAGTTCAATATTACCTTAATATCATATTTTATTAAAATTAAGAAATCAAATCTTAAGATAATGGAAACCGGCTCAACGATTTGAACCGGTAGAACCGGATTTACCACCGGTACATAAGACATATCGTATTCGGGTTTTACCGGTCTTTATCGTACCCGACTCGTGTTTGATATTCGGTTTAACCAGTATAACTGGCCGATTCATACCGGTATTTAAATCATTGAGAAAAAGAATTGGGAAGTTGGTGGTGGATGTTGGTTTATATTTCATACTAGGTTAGAACCCCGTGTATTACACGGGTTGTATAAATATAATTTTATATAATAAATAATAAAAAGATCTTTCTTTCAAAAAACTCGTATATTGCACGTGTTGAATAAAATATAATGTCATATGTTAACACAAATAATCATCAAAATTTATCTTTTAAAAATGAACATTGATGTACTATTTACTTATTATAACATTGTACTTTGTTTTTTTAATTATTATCAGGTTAAAAAGACATGTATTAGACGGGGTTGAATACCATTTTATGATACATTCAAATTATGAGATACAATTATTATAGTTAGTTTTATGCACATTCATGCTTATTTGTTTATTTCGCTCAAAAAACACTCGCCTTAAGTTTGTATTCAAGAGAGTTTATGGTACGAAAATATGGAGATCGATCCCTACGTTTTTATATATCTCATAATTTTTATGAATTATACCATAAAATTGAGAATTAAATTCTCGTTGAATGGAGTATAGAATTGTTATATTTAAAAATGGTGTTCTTTTACGCACCGCTTGCGGTATGCACATATAATGTATATATGTGTGGGTCATTGGGGGGCAAAAGTGAAAGTGCAATAATTTTAATGTTATTTTACTAATTTCGTGAAAATAACGTTAAAAGCTGAGAACGGTTAATCATGCATCATGTGATGGATGTGATGGCGTTGATAGCTGAAAGACAAAAGGGTACATGCACTAATCGGTCTTTGTCCCGATTGCTGAGTGTTATGTGTCTTATGTCCAAGGCTTGATGCAAAACTACTATCGAGCCGGGGGTCTCACTGGAAGCAGCCCCTTTATTCCTACGAGGTAAAGGTAAGACTGTCTACATATTATCCTCCTCAAACCCTACCTTTGCTTTGTTATTGGTGGAATTTACTGAGTATGATGGTGGTGATGATGAAAAATGGTGTTCTTTCTACATGTTAACGTAATGTGCGATAATTGATAGGTTTAAACCAATAATAACAGTACGCCTACTGTTATAGCGATGCATCTAAAAACACTTACAATTTGATAGAAGAATATGCTAGATCTAGAATAATTATTTAGAGTAAACTTCCGTTTTGCTCCCTGTGGTTTGGTCACTTTAACGGTTTTCCCCAAACCTTTAAAAATAGTCATTTTACTCCCTGATGTTTCGGTTTTGTCGCCAGTTTGCTCCACGGTCTTAACTCCATCCATATTGTATGTTAACTGAAAGGGTATTTTAGTAATTTCAAGTATAGAATAAGGGCACTTTGGTAATTTATATTTAAATATAAATTATTACTATATATATATATAAAATAATTATTAAGTATATATCAAACGGGAACCTTTGATTCCTAATTTACCATAATTTCAATCACCGAACTCCAAAGTATATATATCTACTCATAATAAAGAAAAACGTTTATGCTTATCTAAATTTTTATTTAGAATTGTTTATAGAAAAACAAATATTTATTCTTATCTATTTTTTTTAAATTATTATTATTATTATTATTATATTTACTATGATCATAATAAAAACAAATGTTTATATTCTTATCTAATTCTTTGTTTAAAATTATTATTATTGTTATTATTATTATTATTATCATAATAAAAACAAACGTTTATCCTTATCTAAATATTTATTCTTATCTAATATTTTGTTTAAAGTTATTATTATTATTTAATATGAGAGATAAATAAGAAAATAAGATAAGAAAGCATCACGAACCGACACGTGTCCAAAAAAGATTTTTGTTTATTAGTATAGAAGGATTTTATATTTTATATTTTAATTAAGTAAAAATGTATAATTTTATATTTTTTATTCTAATTAAGTAAAAAGTTATAATAATTCGGATTTATCATGATAAGGACTAAACTAGGGGTGCAAACGAGCCGAGCGGCTCGCGAGCTACTCGAGATCGGCTCGAGAAAAAGTTCGAAACGAGCCGAGCCTTATCGAGCTTGGGCCGAGCTTGAGCCTAAAACAAAGCTCGTTTGCTTATCGAGCCCGAGCTCGAGCCTCACATGTGAAGCTCGTTAGGCTCGTCGAGCCTTATCGAGCCTTATCGAGCCTTAGTGTAAACGAGCCGAGTCGAGCCGAGCTTATTCAAACGTGTTTACAAGCCGATCTCGAACCTAAAAATAAGCTTATTTAGTAAACGAGCCCGAGCCCGAGCTTCACTTATCGAGCTCGCGAGCCTAAAAAGTCTATTATTTATATTATTTTTATTTAATATATTAATTAATAGATAATAAACGAGCCGAGCTCGAGCTTGAGAAAATACAAACGAGCCGAGCTCGAGCCTTGAAAACAAAGCTCGAATCGAGCCGAGCTCGAGCCCGAGCTCACTTAAGTTGATCGAGCTCGAGCTCGAGCCTGGTCAAGCTCGGCTCGGCTCGTTTGCACCCCTAGACTAAATGCGTTATGGTTTATCTTATAGTAGGGTTTATTTGATAGTGGAAATCAAATCAGTAACTTTTGTAAAAGGAAAAACCAAATCCATAAAATGTGTTAATGCGATTACCACAATATAAACATATTGATTTATATAGAATCGTCACAAATTACAAAGTGAGTCGCTATTCTAACTGTTTATTTTTTCAGATGATCGTCAATTATGGATCATGACTAATTACTTAGGCTATGTCCATTCACAACCTCTCCAACCCCAACCTTTTAGTAAAAACAAATTTTTCTCTCTTCCACCTACATAACCCAACCTACCTCAACTTTATACTCATATTCCCAACTCAACTTTTAAAAACATTTTTATTAAATATATATTTTTATGCTTATTATTTATCCATAAATGTGTTAGAAATAGTTATAATTAATATTTTCTAAGATTATCAGTGACAAGAAGTTGACTTGAAATTGAAAAAAAACATAGAGTTTTTGATAACGCACAACCTATAAAAAAATTAATTAAAAAATAACTTTTTCTGAAGGAACTCAGTTTTTAATAAAATTTATATCGATATGTTCACAAAAAAATAAAACAACACTGTATTTTCAGATTTTTTTAATAATTAAATATTAATAAATTATTAAAGAAAATCATGTTTTAGGTAGAATTAATTGTTATACAACAAAAATATGGAAAACACAATTAAAAAACTAACAATTCATTTGCCAACATGTAGCATCTTAAAAATATTAAAATAATTCACAACCAAAGTTGCCCCAACAACCCAGTTGTGAGAGTTAAATGATTTTTTTTTCCAGTTTTTGGGCAACCAACCATTTGGTCACTAGTGGTTGTAGCCTTATATGCTAGTGAATTTCGTCGGGTATTCATAGGAGACATTGGAAGCGTTCCAACAATTTTCATCAAACATTCCTTGAGAAAAATGATCAGAAAGAAAACATTGTAGGAAAATTGACAGTTTTTTAGTAGTGAACAAAACTTAAATCGCATCCATAAAAGCATACAAATTTACAGTATTTATCAATATTTTCTATATTCTATGCTCCAAGAAAAATTATTGAGTTTTTACTTCTTTTTCAATAAATAAATTATTAAGAGGATAGTGGGGCCCTTTTTCTTTGTCCACTGTAGTTCGTCCTTGTGATACCATACCATACCAAGTCACCTCAATGGGTTGATGGTCCTTCGCCACCACAAAGTCCGAATGTCATTGTTCTATTGTGAGTGCTCTTATCCAGTCAATCAATAAGAAAATTATGTAAAGAGTAAATTACAAAAATCATCCTTTATGTATGTCACTTATTGCAAATTGTGTCCTTTATTTTCAATAATTACAGAAAACGTACTCGATGTTTGCAAACCCTTGCAAGTTATGTCATTTATCCCTAACTCAGTTAATTTGTTGTGGTTAAATCTGATCAAATGGACCCCACATGAGGGTATTTTGGTCATTTTACTCTCATGTGGTGTTCATTTGGTCAAATTTAACCACAAAAATACCGTCATGTGGGGTCCATTTGGTCAGATTTAACCACAAAAATTAATTGAGTTAGGGCTAAAGGACATAACTTGCAAGGGTTTGCAAACATCGAGTACATTTTCTATAATTATTAAAGACAAAGGATACAATTTGCAATAAGTGACATACATAAAGGACGATTTTTGTAATTTACTCTTATGTAAAATGTGTGTGTATGAGAACATTGCCATAAAGACCAGTTCAACCATCGGGGTTGGTGACCCAATAGGAGAAGCAAAGCTTATAGGAACACCTAAATTTTGGGAAGTCATGGGTTCAAGTTTCACAAGAAGTAAAAAATAAAAAAAAAACTGTCGTTCAAAAAAAAAGGCGGTCAGTTCAACCAGTGGACCGGTAAAATGATCGGTTTGTTAACCGGATCTCGCTATTTAGAAACTTCCTACTATATATTAGAACCGTAAAAGAATTTAACAGCTACTCTAGAAAACTGGGATTCTAATAGATCATAGGAACATTGAATAACGTTTCAAATGCAAAAGTTGAGTTATAAACATATGAGTTAATTGCTCGGATAGTCCCTGTGGTTTCTTATTTTTTTCACCTTTAGTCCGCAACTTTTTAAAATAACATGTTTGCTCCCCGTGGTTTGCTCACTTGTTAATCGGATGGTCCCTACACTGGATGGACATTAATTTTTTCAGTTAAGTTGATGTAAAATGACCAAGTTGCCCTTAATGATAAAACAAAATCAATTAAATAACAATTAAATATATGGCCCACTTGTTATAAAATAAAAATAAAAAACATATTATTAACACCCACCCACAGCCACAACTTTCTTATCTTCTCCCATATGAACCGACCACCAACCCCACCGTCTCCCCTTTCTTCTCCGGTGAAACCGCACACCCACCCTCGCCGCACCCAAGTGCCAACCCCCTCTCTATCATCTCCTTCAGCAAACTCTGACCCACTCTATCGTCTATCATCTCCGACGACCTACTCCGCTGGTCCCATCCCCTCGCCGGTATACGCATAGAGCTTGTTGAATTTTGATTTGGAAAGTGTTTGGTGAGTATGGTCCACCCTACGCCCGGCTGACGTGTTAGTTTTTGGTTGGGAGGGCGGGAAACATGCTTGTGTCGATCTCACATGCGTATCCCCCTTAGCCGGGTTTCAGGAAAATGGGTTTGTGACGGGGCAAGCGGTTCTAAAAGCAGAGTCAAAGAAGGTGGAAAAGCACGCGAAAGCTTGTGAGGATAATCAGCATGCCTTTGTCCCTCTGGCGTTTGATACGTTCGGCTTCTTGGCGCCGGAGGCGGTTCGATTCTTGGCTAGAGTTCAGCGTGTGGTCCACAGTAACTTTTCGACCCCTCAGGGGCGAGGCTTTGTTTTTAGTAGATTAGGGTTTTCTATTCAGAAGGGGATGGCGGCGCAGTTTGTTGCCCGTCTACCTGCTATCTTTACGTAATTTGCCCCATGATTAATTTAAAATCAAGAATTTTACTATCAAAAAAAAAAAAATACATATATCAGATTCAAAGGTATAAATTTGTATAATGTCACTCGTTGTTTCAAAACAATTGTTATACAAATTTTGATTTGTTTTCTAGTGAATCCGGAGATTGCATATGATTTCAGAAATTTCACTTTTTAATTTCTTTTTATAGTGAACTATGATCATGTTGTTCAGTAAAAGCATGAAGAAACTGGCTTTTTCCTTGTGAAATTGAATTTGATATGAATTCTTCCAATATCCTTTTCATCGAACTGTGATCATTTTCAGTATGTCAAAGCATGAAGAAGCTTGCTTTTTTCCTTGTGAAAATTAAATTTGATATGGATTCTTCAAATTTTGACACGTTCGGCTCCTTGGCGTCGGAGGCAGTTCGGTTTTTGTCTAGAGTTCAGTGGTCCATAGCAACTTTTCGACCCCTCAGGGGTGGGGCTTTGTTTTTAGTAGATTAGGGTTTTCTATTCAGAAAGGGATGGCGGCGCAGTTTGTTGCTCGTCTACCTGTTATCCTTATGTAACTAGGGTTAAGACCCGCCCGCGTTGCGGCGCGGGTACATCGTAAATATTGAATGGATTAGTCCAAACGTTATATGATGCATTAACCATATGAAAACACACATTTCGATGTATCCAGTTGAACTCAGTGTAACATGTATAAGCATTGTGATTGGATCAAACGTAAAGTAAATGGAATTCATATCGAACAATCATAACGTATTATATGTGACCCAACTCTTACATAGAAAACGTAACAGGTATGAAGGAAAATATGCACATGTAATCGAAAGGGATTAATTAGAGCTTTCGAAAAAAAGGGAGAAAAAGAAACCATAATTTGACTCCACTCGGTTTGAAACTAACTTTACGAAACATACATAAAATAAACACGAAAACATATTATATTTGAACTAAATCATTTCCCAAAAAAGTTTACGTCAAAACGTAGAACTTGAATTTATACCAAAACGTACGTAAAAATATGCACATAAAAATGGTTTCTTTAAACGAAAACGTATTATATTTGACCTGACTCGTCTATAAAAAAAGTTTACATCGGAATAAAGAACAAATCATATTTATACATACCCGTACATAAATATGCACATAAAAAATAGTTTTAAGTAAATGAAGAATAAGGGTAAATCGAAAGAAAATATTAGTAAAAATTTAATAGGTTAAAAACGTTCGTAAAAGCGTGCCAAGTAGCACCAATGCTACAACGACATCGACTCTCAACATCGTAAAAATAAAATAGATAAAATGGTAAAAATTACACAGAACGAAAATGAGACTAAAATCGTTGAACCACGCACACCAGTTACGGTGTCTTAATGCGAAGAAATTAAGCAGAAACGTAAAACGTAGAAAAATAATAACTTAGTTGATCTACGACCCGCCCGTTGCGGCGAACTTTTCAAAAGGGGAAAAATGGATGCGTTGTAACGGGTCTGTCAAATATGAAAAAAATAGAGCAAAAACGTTGAACCTCACATGCACGCTACGACATGTTAACTCGAAAAATTTAGATTGAAACGTAAAACGAAAAACTTGCGAAAGATAAAAAGTATGAGGGACCAAAGTTGTAAATAGCAAAGTGTTGTGTTAAATTATAAAAGATGGAAAACTTTGAGTTAAAAGTAAAAAAAATTAAAAGGTGTTAAAATGTAAAAGATAAAACTTTTAGGTTGAAAGTGGAAAATTAAGTTTTTTTTTTTTTAAAACTCCACAAGCACAAGTTACAAGTGCTAATGCACAAAAAAGTTACTAACTTATATATGGAATAATTTGCCCTGATGATTGGAATGAAATAAAAATCTGCACTTATTAGTAAAAAAAAAAATGCTTATTTAAAATCATCTTGCAGAACTAAGCATATTGTTAGATAAGTTCTTGGTGTAACGTGGGAGATGGTGCTTTTGCCGGTGGCAAATACAAACGACGGTGAGGGTGAGGGTGGGTTAGAGCGACAAAGAAAGAGTGGGTATAGGGTTAAGTTTTTTTATATTTAAATAAAAAGGTGGGTCCATTAGTTACTGAATGATTAATTATATTTATTTAACCTTTTAAGTCGTAAAGGGTAGTTTGGTCATTTCTTATCAACTTAACTGAAAAAACTAATGTCTATCCAGTGTAGGGACTATTCGAGTAACAAGTGAGCAAACCACGAGGAGCAAACATGCTATTTTGAAAAGTTATGGATTAAAGGTGAAAAAATAAGAAACCACAGGGACTATCCGGGCAATTAACTCTAAACATATAATCTTAATGTTTGATAACAAAAGTAAACAAATCATGTTTTAATTACTTAAGTTTCATCGACATCAATGTTTTTAGCACTGGCGGACCCAGAAATTATTAGCTGGGGGTGCGGATGAGTGGCTCAAGCATATTTTCAGGGGGTGCGGTCGGTTTTTTTGCCTAAAAAATACACTAAATTTTTTTTCAAGAGGTGCGTCCGCACCCCCTGGGCTTCACCTAAGTCCGCCCCTAGTTTTTAGTGCAACTTAAAAGGTGGGCAATAAAAATTTAGAATCTCACATCAAACAATGAGTACAACTTATACAAGCAAATAGTAAAATTAAAAAAAAGGACAGGTGCACGGTATCCTTAGTCGCAGAAGGGATCTTCCTTCCCAATTCACGACCCGACAACAATTCCTGGCGGTAAATACCCTTGCCAGCTTGATTCGATTGAAGAGCCTGGAGTAACCAGGATTCGAACCCACGACCTCCACGTAATGGGAGGCCTCAAGAGACACTAAATGGGTGTCGGTGGCCACTGAGCCAACACCCAGTGGTTAAGTAAATAGTAATTAAGAAACCAATATCTACTGTTTGTTTGTTACACGTTCGAAAATGAATAAATAACTTTTTTGTATGAAAAAACAATGCATTGTGTGATTATTTTATTTTGCAGTTTGTTTTTATATAACAATGCAATGTCTAATCTAATGAAACTTACACACTGAAGAACAGCAGCAAGGATAACATTGAATAAGTTGGCAGAGTTTTGTTTCTTTGTTTCTTCAAGTTTAAAATATATATATTCATATGGATATATGTAAGAAATTGCATTTATTAATTGGGTTTAAGAAAGAAATATGTGAGGGACAAGTCATATGGAGTAGAACACGCATGAGTTGGTTCAAACTTGAACTCGATTTTTATATTATGTTTAACTATTTAAGTATTATTGTCTTACACATATATATTACTATATTTGTACATAATTTATATTGTACTTTGTATATATTGTATTATATTAATATTTAGTTATGTTCACACACACACATATATGGTGTATTTTGTATATGATTTTGGGCTTACCCTTTGGGTTACAACAAAAGAGGTAGAATAGGTAGTTTGTCATATGAAAAAGTTTTGTTGTGTAAAGGAATTTATAATGTTTGAGTTTTGTTTTCATGCTTACATTTAGCATGTATGTATGCTTTTGGTATTATGATTTGTGTCACACATTACACATTCACGTCTCGTTTGCGGTATGCACATATAATGTATATATGTGTGGGCCCTCGGGGGCAAAAGTGAAATTGCATCAATTTTAATGTTATTTTACTAATTTTGTGAAAATAACGTTAAAAGCAGCGAACAGTTAATCATGCATCATGTGGTAGCGTTGATAGCCGAAAGACAAAAGGGTACATGCACTAATCAGCCTTTGTCCCGATTGTTGAGTGTTATGTGTCTTATGTCCAAGGTTTAATGCAAAATTACTATCGAGTCGGGAGTCTCACTGGAATCAGTCTCTCTATTTCTACGGATAGAGATAAAGTTGTCTATATCTTACCCTCCTCAGACCCTATCTTAGCTTTGTTATTAGACCATGCGTAGTGGTTTGATAAATAATGCCCCCACCCTTGTGCGTTTTCTGCCATGTGGCAGTCCAGTCAGCAAGGGGCCATTATTGGGCATCTTTACAAAAGGGGCGTAGTGGAATAATGCCCAATAACGCCACATCCAATCATTACACAATTATTTTTTTTTTAAATTAAAAACTTAAAATACTTCATTAAATTAAAAAAATTACAATACTAGAAATAAAAAAAATAAAAACCAACAAAACTTAAAAAAAACGGAAATAAAATAACAAATAAACTTAAAAAAAAAGATGATGATCTAAAGGCCGTATTTTTCCCGAAGTTTTTGGCGGTGTATTTGCGCAACGATCAACGCGTCGCCTTGGAGGTGATTGATCGGTTTGGACAAAAACACTATGTCCTTTTCCGTTTGCCTTGCCACTTGCATCTCGTTAAGCTTTTTGTTTTCGGCGACTCGTTCTTTCATAGTCTCCCAACGCTTGTGGCCGAGGTCTCGAATGTCTTGGGACGACGGTTCATCTCCTAGAAATCTTCCTTCAACTCAAGATTAACGGAAGACAACTCCACCGGTTTTTTTCCGGTTCGCTTATCTTTTCTTCTACCGGCCGGTCGGGCCAACTCTTCAACTTCCTCGTCATCGTCCACAACAACATTTAAATCGACGTTGCGGGCATCGGAAGTTGGTGTTTCAGGGTCAAAGGAGGATGACGTTTTCGGTCGTTTAGCTTTACGTCTACTACTAGACGTCATGGTCGGTACGCTAGCCCACTTTGGACTTTTTCTTAGAAGCTCCCAACATCTATAGTACGTGAAAACGCCCTTTGTTTTCTCGTACTCATCCATAGCCCTCGTTAAAACACCGACGTCACCTTCTCCGCTCGGCCGATTATCGTAGTTTCGTTGATAAACTTCTTGGAAGGCGTGACACTTGTTGATATCGGTCCATTTGCTAGAGATGGAATCTTTGTCACGATGTTCACCTTTTCCCCACGTACCATATAAAAGCTCACAAATCTTGTTCCAAAATTCTGGACCTGTTTGAAAGTTTGCTACAAAAAGTAAAAAAAATAAGTTGTACGTTAAAAATAAAATAACATCGACGTGTAGAAAAAAAAAACATAAGTAAAAAAAATAACACTTACCCACATCGGGGTCCTCCGAAACATTGACCCACGCCCGAACTAACGTGTATTCCTCGTCCTTCGTCCAAATAACGTAAGTATGCTTACGACGAGGTTGGTTCGCGTCCTTTTTTTATGTGACCTTCTACCGCGTTCGGATGTCTCGCGATCCGGTTCAGGTTGCGTTTCCGGCACGGTATCCACATCGGGTTCGGGTTGTTTTTGGGATGGTTGCGAAGCGCCGGGTTGGGCAAAGCCGTAAGTGGGTGGCATGAAAGGAGTAGAGCCGCTCAAGTAAGCCGCATACGAAAACATGTTCGGGTCCATGTCTTGAAGGTTAAAGTTTTGTTGCGGTCGGGTGGTATTTGGGTTCCCGGGTCTTGACGGAACACCAAACAGGGCTGGGAATGGATTCATAGTTGAGTTTATAAAAGTTGGAAGATTGGGTTGAGAGAAAGTTTGATAGAAAGTGGGTTTTATTTTATAAAAAGTTGGAAAAAATTAAAGATTAAAATGGGAACTAAAAAAAAGTTAAAAATATTAATTGTTTTTACCGTTTGAAAACGGTCAAATGTGAAAAGGTGTGCAAAATTGGCATATTTTAAATCACGCTGGAGAGGATTTTTTTTGAAAAAAACGCCCGAAAACGCCCCGGGGGTGGGCCTACGGCGTTATGAGGCGTGTTTGGTGGAAATTTTTGAAAAATCCACGCCCATTACGAATGATCTTAGTGGAAGTTAATGAGTGTGATGATGATGAAGATGTCACACATTGCCATTGCCTAGATTGTGTATCAGTTTTGAAAGCATTGCATTGTAGGTTACATGTGATGATGTCAATTGTGATATAAATTGGTGTTTTAACTATTATTAAATTCGCCTGTTTCAATTGTATTTTTAGTTATATGAAGTTTTTTTTTTTTCTTTTTTAATAATATTTATTTTAAGGGCAAATTCATAAATTAATTTTTTAGGTATTTTAAAATGTTCCTCACTCATACATTATAATATAGTATAAATAATTTAAGTATTTTTGTCTTACACGTATATATTACTATATTTGTACATAATGTATATTTTATTTTGTGTATATCATATTATATTATTTAGTTATGTTCACACACATATATATGCACACTATATATTATGTCATTTAGTTATAGTGAAAGTGTAAAATACAGTATTGCTTAACGTACAAGCATACGCTGTGAAATTACGCATGTGGTAAAACTCAAAAGCCTAATCACGCATGTTGAAAAACCATAATAACGCATGTTATACTTATGTAATGAAGCATGTTATAATTATGTAATGAAGCATGTTATGGTTTTCAACATGCGTGATTATGTCTTTTCAACATGTGTGATTATGGTTTAACAACATACGTGATAAGGGTTTTGAATTTTACGTGCGTAATTTCACAGCGTACGCTCGTACGTTAAGAAATATTATACATTAACCAGCGTCTTTAGTTATATTCACACACACATAATTTATACACTCTTTTTGTTAGTTATGTTTAATAATATTTATTTTACTAGATTACAAAAGATAACTGATTTTAACATGTTTTAATGATCACCCATTCTCACAGTCCATAAATATGAATCAAAGCAACACAAGAAACACTACAACAAAAAGCCAATAAAACAGGCATACTGCAAATTGCTAAATTATCTTTTAATAAGATATCAAGTATGTTGGAAAATTGATAAGCTTTTAAAACCAACAATCTACCAATAGAGACACAATATAACTACACCATCCCAGCTTCCTAATTATATATCATATCATCAAAATGTGTCTCAAAAACTCATGTTTTCCTTCCAGCAACACATCTACTAGATCCCTATTTTCATCGACCCAAAATCGGGGATACGACCAGTGCAGATCTTGACATTGGTGGTTCGGAATCTTATTATTAGTTCGATGTTCAAAAATCCTCATGAACTCCAGATGACTCTC
Source organism: Helianthus tuberosus (assembly GCA_030545235.1). Lineage (NCBI taxonomy): Eukaryota > Viridiplantae > Streptophyta > Magnoliopsida > Asterales > Asteraceae > Helianthus > Helianthus tuberosus. Next base: position 71,669 of record JARYGA010061102.1, on the reverse strand, counting down.
CCATTGGTTTACTAGTGTTCACTCTTTGATAAAACAATAAATACGCTGCCGATGTTCTGATGTCGCCTTCACTTACGGGTGTCACGTGAGCGTCATCGAAATGATACCATCTATCTTCTTCAACCAACTGCACAAAGTAGTAAAAAAATAAACATGCTTGTATAATACATTAATATCATAAAATTTGTATAATACATTAATATCATAAAAAAATAAGAGTAAATGTCATTTTCGTCGCTGAGGTTTGGCCAGTTTTGCGACTTTCGTCAAGGTTTGTTTTTCCGCATCTGGATCTAAAAGGTTTAAAATCTTATCATTTTCATCCGGCTTGTTAACTCCATCTATTTTTCTCCGTTAACGCAGAAGTATTTTGTCTTTTTTGCTAACTTAAAGGGTAATTTGGTCTTTTTCACTTTAGATACAAGCATTTAGTATGCAAAAAAAGACAAAAATGCCCTTAAGTTAACAAAAAATGCAAATACCCCTACCTTAACGGAGAAAAATGAAACTGGAAAGATTTCAAACCTTTTGGATTCAGATGCGGAAAACAAACCTTTGGATGAAAGTCGCAAAACTGGCCAAACCTCAGGGACGAAAATGGCATTTTACAATTAATATAAATATGTGGCAAACCAGTCAGTGTCTTTTACCTTTGCATATGCAGAGTAATGGCCGCCACCAAGTCCACCGTAATGATTGCTAATAGCATACAGTTCATAAACGCTAGATCCGCCCGACGGATCTTTACTTTTAACGTATTTGCTTAAATCAAGATTATGAATTGGAAAATTCACAAACGTGTCGAGTTTGTTCTTCAAAAACCGGCTGTATGAGAATCGTTTAAGATGGAAGACGATAATATCCGGAAGCTTCCACAAATCCAACTTCTTAGTCGCTTGACGATGTTCCTTACAACCAGGGCAGTACCTGCATCGATTAACATTAACAAACACTAATAACTAACTAATTACTGAAAATCCGGTGTCCGAAATTCAAACAAATTATCGTGAATTCACCGTACCACATATCTTCAGGTCCTAGAGGCTCTTCCTTCAAGAACGCATCTAAACAAGAAAACAACGAGATAGATTCTTGTTTGGTTTTCTTAACCGTAAGCCCAGGTTTGTGCACCATCGGAAGATCCTTAAGGTAGCTTGCATCGTATGACTCATGCTCCTTGTCGGTCCAATCCAGTATAACCTTAACGATTTTACTAGGTTTTATAACTGAATCTTTTGAAATCGGTTTGCAACTCATACCCCTATCATCTGTTATACATAAACGAAACGATAATTCCGCTTCTGAATCTTTACCTCTAAATTCGTCACCGACTGCGGTATCCATCTGACAGTCACTGGTGGATTCTTCTAAAACGGAGCCATTTACTTTAATACCCTCGCTTTTGTTTGATGATGAAAAAGTTTTTCGTTTCAGTGGGCCCAGAACTCTGGCAACCGCTAAGTCAATACTAGTCCCATTTATCGCATCTTCTAAATAGGTAACCAACGGTGTCAAGAATCTCTTTCTTTCACCTAGCTTCACACTGTCAAAAACAGTTGGAACAGTTACTCGTTACAAACAGCAGCGAAAAGATTAAAAGCGAAATAAAGAGTAAAATGTCATTTTCGTCCCCGAGGTTTGGCCAATTTTGCGACATTCGTCTAAAGGCTTGTTTGTCCGTTTTAATCTTGCCATTTTAATCTGGCCCGTTAACTCCGTCCATTTTTCTCCGTTAAGTCAGGGTATTTTAGTATTTTTTTTTTAGTAAGGATATTTTGAATACTTACACAGTGAAAAAGACTGAATTGTCCTTTAAGTTAACAAAAAAGACGAAAATACCCCTGACTTAACGGATAAAAATGAATGGAGTTAACAAGCCGGATGAAAATGGCAAAATTTTAAACCTTTTGGATCCAGATGCGGAAAAACAAACCTTTGGACGAATGTCACAAAACTGACCAAACCTCGGAGACGAAAATGGCATTTTACTCCGAAATAAATATGAAACATAATAACTTACTTTTCAAGATATCGATGGCATATCTCTAGCATGGGAAGTTCGGCATGTTTTTTCGAAAGTCTATAGGCTACAATGCATTCATCATCTTTGATCGAGGGCAATGATTCCCCGTTATCCAAGTAACGATATATCTTGTGTTCGTAAACCTGAGCATCCCATGAAAACAATTGAGATGACAACACGCAATACGAGGAAGATTAAAAAAATTATAAGTGAAAAAATAAATTTACCTCTGCAATAATCAAGGTTTCGTCACTTTCTAAGCAACATGCAGTACCCAAAGCCTGAAAGAGGTCCTTATAGTAACCGTATTTTGACACGTTAACAGTAAATGGCATGGGTAAGCTACTTCCATCGGCGTAGAATACGGTTATTGTCATTGAACGTGTAGTGGTTGAAGGTAGTGGTAATGACAAGTACATGAACGGGTCAAAGGTAATCGAGATTTTACTGCAAACTGGACAAACCAGCGTTGACTTGTATTGACCCTGAAGATTAGAACCATCAGATTCGGCCCGTAAGCAAAGAACGGTAATAAACATGAACAGTTAAATTATAAATGAACAAAAATGTCACCTGGCAAACATCCACTACAATCGAATCGTTTCGAGCTTTATGGTATCTCCAAAATTCACTTGCAACTTCCTCATCAGGGCGACCATCATAATCCTTTGTTTCGATGTACGGTTTTTGCTTAACGCGATTTAGATCTTCATGCAAACCGTCCAACAAGAAGGCCAAGAGTTCCTAAAAAAATGCATTTACAAAAAAAAATCAAAAATTAAAAAAGAATGAGTAAAGTGCCATTTTAATCCCTCTGAGGTTTGGCCAGTTTTGCGCCTTTCGTCCAACGGTTTGTTATTCCGCATCTGGATCCAAAAGGTTTGAAATCTTACTATTTTCATCCAGCTCGTTAACTCCATCCATTTTTCTCTGTTAAGTCAGGGGTATTTCTGTCTTTTTTGTTAACTTTAAGGGCAATTCGGTCTTTTTACATAAAGTAAAAAAGATCAGATTGCCCTTTTAAGTTAGCAAAAAAGACGAAAATACCTCTGGATTAACAGAGAAAAATGGATGGAGTTAACGAGCCCGATGAAAATGGCAAGATTTTGAACCGTTTGGATCTAGATGCAGAGAAACAAACCTTTGGACGATAGTTGCAAAACTGGCCAAGCCTCGGGAACGAAAAATGACATTTTACTCAAAAAAAATTCATATAGACACTTGAAAAAGCTTAAGCACTAATTACTTGAGAGTCATGCTGATTATAACCACTAAACTGAGGAGCAAAACGAGCAAGTTTTCCTTTAAAAGCGCGAGGAGCAACAGCCGTACGACCAGAAGACCAAAGTTTCCTCAACAACTCACCAAACGCAACCGCAAGTTCACCCTGAAGAAAGCACATATCAAAACTCTAATTCCATAACGCATAAGAACATGTATTATCTTGCGCTAAACATTCAAACTAGCCACATACATGCATTCCTAAAGGATTCTGCTTGTTAATCTCATCACTATAGTCCTGCAAAAAGTAGTCCACAAAAGGCGGCGTATGAACCAGACATTGAAGTGCGCTATTCATGAAACAAGTGTTCCCGAGATTCTGCAATCCCGCTAAACCTCTATCTCGTTGGGGAGCACTTCTCACGGAATCACGTGCATCTTCCATATCCGTGGAAACCGAGCCGAAAGTAGATCCCTGATACAAGCTAGAACTGTAATCCGGTCCATAACCGTTTGACAAACTTGGACCACCGGCTATTGTGCGAGATGATCTCGGTGGTTCCATAGAAACCAACGCTAACTGATTTCCCGTTGAATCCATGTTAGATCTAGAGGATACAAATCCGTCAGGTTGAAGATCTAAAAAAATCTGCAGAAAGAACTAAATCAGCAATAGAAACCGATCTGTTAGCGCATATGAATTATCATAACAAAATAAGAAAATCTCACAGATTGATCCATCTGCAGGTTGGATTCCTCAAGAGTTCGATTCGATTTAGCCAGAACCGTTTGCTTGCAATCATTAAAATAATCCCAGAGGCGTATCTGTTCAAACGCAAGGGGGCAATAATGGTAATTAAGAAGATATCATTACAGTTACTCAAAATCATATCAGATAATGAGGTTTAACTAACCAACCTTCTCAAGGTCTACCCTTTTGAGTGTTGATACATGCTCATAAAGTTTCTTTAACGAGGCCTATATAACATTATACAGAGTCGGGTCAGCACACGAATGGTTAAAAACTATATGGACTAACTTCGCCTACATTAAATCTTGATGAAAGATAAAAAAATACGACACCTTTTTACTGATATGTATGATCATTTCACTCTTGTCTCTTGAATCAATCAATTTCAAAGCTAGAGGGTACACCTCAACCGATAACGTCTTTTGAATACCAAGTGATATCATCTGCCTTGGTAAAGCCGGTCCTCCTTTGTACCTGAAAGATAAATTTAGCATGACCAGAGTATATCTTAAAATACCATAACGAGTACAAGTAAAAGAGTGAATACGAGTTTTTAAATATAAAAACTAATGTACCATCCATGAAGCTTTTCCCAAACTAGTTGGGGAACTAAAACATAATCAACTTGTTCGGTTAGTGTTCTATGAAGCTGTAAGTCACCCCCATCACGACCCTCTTCGTTTATAATTATGTCTGTGTTATCGATTGGTCCGGGTCGCTCCCCTGCTTTTGTCAATGTCGAAGATTGTTTATCTATAGAAACGTCTTCCATCTCATATTCACCAATTTCCTCACCAACATACTTCTGCCATTTCTTAAACCACCTGCTTAACGAAAAAACAAGTTATTTTAAATTATTATGATCTACCTGATTTAAAGTAACTTTGTGTTTCGATAGTACCTCTAACATGGCATATTCGTAAAGATGAAACCCGTTAAACCTATTGAAAGTTTATGCACTCTAATTGATGATTATTTGAATATGAAGGTTACATTACTTAGACGTTATCCGTTTCTTGCTAACATTCTAAAATTTTGTAATATAAGGTTCTATATGATAGCTGCTACATATAGCAATGGCGTAGCTTTGTGGGGGCGGGAGGGGGCGTCCGACCCCCCGAACCTTTTGCTCAGTAGTGGAGAGTATGTAGTTTTCGTATAGAAATTTTTGGGTAAATACGTTTTCGACCCCCCGGTTTTATATAAATTTTTGGGTATGTACGTTTCGACCCCTCGGTCGGAAATCTCAAGCTTCGCCACTGCATATAGGCATTAATGTTTGTGGTCAATCAGTCACCACTCACCAGTGCATCCATCATCTTCTATCCAAGACAAATTGTGCATTTTATAAATTAAGGTTTTATATTGATGATTCTCAAATGGTAGACCATGATGTGTTTAAAGCCCTCAATACAACTAACCCATAAACTATAATGAATCCATACAGTATTAGCAACACAAAAGCAACCAAATTAGACCATAAATTGAATCGACATAATCCGGTTGACCCGAATTGCCATCCACCAAGAATTAACATCCCAAATATTAAAAACTAAAAAAACTAAACCTTTCTTATTCATAAACAAAAAAGAACATATTTACATACAACTAGATTACCTGGTGGAAAGAACATAGTAAAAGTTGCCTTCTTTCAAACAAGATTCATCCTTTTCTGTCAACTCTTTAACAATCCTTGCTTCTTCTTCTGGAGTGCACGGCAAGCAAAGTGATTCGCTATCCATCATGGAACCAGAATCAGGAATCGTCATGATTTCTGCAAAACCCAATAACAAAAGATTAAATCGGACACCATATATTGTGAAATCAAACAAAAGGAAAGATGGGTTTTGATTGAATCAAGAATCTTGGAAAGGGGGAAAAGGATTGTGTACTTTTTTAAATGGTGGTGGGGTGGAAGCAGATCGTGAATGCAATCGAAGATGATGATGATGATGATGTTAAGGGGATTTGGGGGGGGGAACCCTAGATTGCAGGGGGCGATTGCGATTGCGATTGCGATCTGGAAATGAAAAGTTGTGTTCTCTTGTTGATGTTGTTTTTAACTTCTGAGCCACCAAACCTTTGTTTTTTCCTTTTTATACGTCAACAATCTACCCCTTCCTTTTCACTTGTAATCTTTCTTCATAGAGGCTTCTAGTCATATTATTTTTCATCGAGTAAAATGTTAGTACATATGGTTTAGATGGTTTAGGTTATTTTGTCAGTTTAGTCGAAAGATTTTATTTTTCACTTGTAGGTTAAAAAAAGTTTCACCGTTGTCATTTAGTCCACCTGGTTAACTTCATTCATTTTTATGTTAACGAGAAGGGCAATTCGATCATTTTATATGGTCGAATTGCCCTTCTAGTTAACAAAGTTACATATAAATGACCGAATTGCCCTTCTCGTTGACATAAAAAATGGATGAAGTTAACCCAATGAACTGAAATGACAACGATGAAACCTTTTTGGACCCACATTCGAAAAATAAAACATTTGAACTAAGCTGACAAAATGACTAAAACCAAACCACAGAGACTAAAATGACATTTAACTGTTTTTTATTTTATGCCTACATAAATTATGTCTCATGTCTTATTTCTCACACACACCTTACTTATGTGTATTCAATTAAATAATAGTTATCTACTAGTTTTTTGTTTCTTTATTTTTTTCTTTCGCTCACAATCACTCACAGGAAATTTGATCCTTTAAAACATTTCACATCATATTCTTCGTATTTATCCCTATTCAGTTAAATAATATTTTTATTATATTTTTTTTCTTTCTTTCCCTTGCAAAAAAAAAAAGTACTGTATATTTATAAGGAGTGAATTGTGAGTTCATAAATTTAATGGACATATATAGCTTTCGGATAGGGTACAAGGATGGGGATCCTGATGTGGAGTGAAAATGAATGTATGTTTGTATTTTCCCAGTATGTTAGAGATAAGTATGGGGATGGATAGGGTTGTCAATCGTGTCGGGTTGACGAGCTGGCTGACTAGTTGCAAATTGACGAATTGACATGTACAACCCTAACCCAATCCATATTATTATTCTTGTCAAATATTCCAACCTTAACTTGCACACACATAAATTTGAGTCAACTCAAACACAACCTGTTTAACCCATTTTTTAAGTTAGTCATACATGTCGATGAGTTATAAGTGGTTGTTGGGTTATAAGCGGGTTATCGATAACGTTTTTAATAGATTAGTATGAGTGTGACAAAAAGATAATATGTTGTGTAAAAACTAATATGGCTAACCATATAATGTATAAATCAAAGTTATAAGAACCATGCAAGTGTATCTTCACAAAAATGGAAAAGGAAAAACATTATATTTAAAAAAAAAAAAAATTAAACAGGTTAAGTTAAAAGGGTCAACCCGTTTTTATAGGGTCAGCCCAAACCCGATACGTTTTCAAAGGGGTCGTGTTAGTCGACCTAAAACTTGTTTTCTCTGTGTCGTGTTTCACGTCGTGTCAATAGTTATCTTCCTATGGATATAGGTAACCAAATTGGAATGCTCTTACTTTAGCTTCCCTAAAATTGTTTCTTACTAGCATACAAATTGAATCATTCAATTCATCCGATTATCTAAAATATGAAGAGAATAGTGATTCTATATATAGGATTCATACTAATGAGCTGAGGGTCTCCTTTTCACGTCATCTTTTTGTTTTATTAAACAGGTATCCTTGAAGTCATGATTTTTAGTCGAAACTCCATTAATATTACCTTTAGTTATGCGTGATGATTTTATAAGATTGATTGAATGCATTTGTTAGGGGATATTTGATTTAAATAACTTAAACTTTCATCAATTAGCCAATAGCACTCTCAATTTTTGGTTTGTACAACACCACGCCCAACTTTCAACTTACTTTCGGATATCACTCCCAACACTAACCCAGTTTGCTAACGCCAGATTCCACGTCACCAAACCAGTGCCACATCAGCTGTCACGTCATCAAAAAAGCCAAGCCATATGACACGTCATTAAAAAAAGCCAAATCAGCTGCCACGTTACCACATGTGCCAGATCAGCAAAAATCTAACTGGGTTAAGGTTCAGTTAGTTTGGGAGTAATATTGGAAAATAAGTTGAAAGTGAGGAGTGGTGTTGTACAAATCGAAAGTTGGGAGTGTTATTGGCTAATTGGTGAAAATTTGGGTTATTTAAATCCAATATTTCATTTTTTAACATGAACAAACATTAATGTGTGTGGTTCAATTTTCGGTCATTGAGCTGTAACACCCCAAAAACTGGTTAATATTAAAATAAGTAAAAGTGAATAAAAAACTAACTTAGTTGATGGGTTATGATAAAAGATAAGTTAAATATTGGAAAAATGCTTGAATTATATACTTATCAAACTTGGAGGGGGGTAATGTGTAAAGTTTTATTAAATGGGGATTTATAATGTATAAACCCAAAAACACACACCTGGTGCGTGTTTTGGGATCGACCAGAGCAAGAAGACAAGGGTTAACCCTTGTTCTTGCAACATTCAACAAATTAACAAGGGAATTCAAGATCAAATAGTTGCATGTCATCAAAATCTCGATTAACATATCATACTCAATAGAGTGGTAAGTTCAATTTCGTGTTTTTATGAATTGTAGGAATTGGGTTTCACCCAATTCGTGAAATTATGAAGAACTTTGTGTGATTGGGGTTTAAGATTATGAAATAGGGCAGAATTTATGTTTGATTTGGTGGATTGGCAAGATTGTAACAAAAACTCACTTGTTAAGAAGTTAGGGTAAGTAGGATGATTGAGTAAAAAATCATATAACTAGATTTTTGATGTATAAGCTTGTTGTGATACATGAATGATGAATAAAATTGATGTAGGATGAAATAGTTATGTAAATTCGAATAAATGTGAATGTTGTGTGATGATGAACTAGTAGAGATGTGCTTTATAGACTTGTACCTTATACATTAATTATGATGCCTACCAAGTGTTTGATGAAATGCTTAAGAGATGAATGTATGTGTAACATGGAAAATGGTAGAATGAATTTGATAGACTAAATGAATGAACGAATGTCTTAATGTAGGCGTGAAGGAAGAAAGTACAAGCACTAGGAAAACGGAAGGCATGCAAGATCGAGGTATGTTCCATTGTGCATACAAAAACTTTACTTATATTTTGCTAATGTTCGGGAAATACAATTCTTAGTTACATTGGCTTGCGGTGGTTAATAAGTAGATAGCAAATCCCTTGTGGATTTGGCTATGTGCCTATGTAAGTGAAAGTCGTATTAAGTTATGTAAATTGACCGGTTCAAGTTGAACTAGTCAAGTAAGAAAGAATCGTTCAATCCGTCATGTACGGGTAGTCATGAAAGCAATTACGAATGTAGAATGTATGATGTTCAATCCGTTATACGGATCGAACGAATGTTGTATGTTGCAAGTAAATAACCCGATGTTATCGGGTTATGAATGGTATGTCTTATCTCATTTATGAGAATATATGTTAGACCCGTTTTAATGTGTAGTCGAATGTAAAAATGAAAGGAAAGAATGTAAAAGGATGAAGCCGGAATTTTAGTGTTCTAAAGTGAAATAGATAATAAGACTAACTCCTTAAAGTTTTGTTGTTGATGTAGGTAAATCCTCAACCTAAGTGATTGGACGACTTGGAACGAGCGCACTTAATCTACGCCCACTTCATGCTTCCTTCATAAGTCATTTTAATGTGGTCTTAATTTTTGGTTTTATGTACTTCAACTTATGTAGTCTTTTGATGTCCTTGTGGTTTGGACAATAACTTAGTAGTAGTAGTAGTAGTCTTGTTGTAAAACAATGTAAACACGTCTGTTTTGGGTTTTGACAAGGGTCTTTTATGTTGAAATGTTTTACCGTATAAAGCAGGTGTTAGTGGTCTATGTACGAATGGGTCATGCCGAAAATTTCTAAAATTTTTCCTACATGTTATGGTCTTTTGAAAATGTAAAGTTAGGGGCGTAATAAGTTGGTATCAGAGCCGAGGTTTGTGGGATTCGAGCATATGTTGTAATGCTTGAACTCAAACTGACGGCTCGCTCGAAAGTATGCTCGTTCCAAGATCGTAATGAGGTAACGTTTACGTCGTATTAGATGCAAGTATATATAATATGTGTATGATGTAAATATTTAAGTTAATTATACGGGGAGTAATGTTGGGAGGTTAAACGGGAAGTTCCAGCAACCGTATAGCTTAAACGGACTTGGAGAACGAATAAAAAACACCCAAAATGGGATTTGCAGCGATTCAGCAATCGGGAGGCCATCGCCGACGGGCTGCTCAGCCGTCGCCGACGCCCTAATTGACGGTCTACGGGACATAGTGGCCGACGCCACTTTTAGAGCCCGTCGCCGACGGGCTATAAGGCCGTCGCCGACGACCGGTGGAAATTTAGTCCGCTGAAATGTTTGTTTTTCACGTTTGGGGTTCCCATATGATCTAAAAGACTACTGATAATGGCATAAGATCCTTATAAGCATAATAATAAGATACTTACGATCACAATTTGTGATCACAATGAAAAAGAATTCGTAAGAATTGAAAGTAACGAAGCGAATGACACGAAGTGAATGATGAAACTTAGACGGTTAAGATTTTGAAATGCATGATTACAAATGTAGTAATCAAAGGTCAAAGTATGTGTTATATGGAAATCTTGTGATTAATGATAAATGTAAACGTCATTTTGTAGATGGCGGACACAAGAAATGAGAATGATGATGATGATATTTCATAACATGAAACATTCGATGAGAAAGTTATGGAAGCGGCGGAAAAGCTTATGCACGCCAACCTTCCTAAGTTAGCTCAAGAGGTTGAAAGCCGTGTTTTGGGGGTGGTTGATGCTATGATGACTAGTAAGATCGAAGAGTTGAAGGAGATGATTGAAGGATCTAAAAGTAAAAGCAAGGAACGAAGGTGTACATATAAGGATTTCATGTCTTGCAATCCTGCAACGTTTGATGGCAAAATCGATCCGATAGCATGCCAAAGATGGATTTCAAACATAGAGGCGGTATTTATAAGAAGTCGGTGTGATAAGGAAGATCAAGTGATGTTCGCTACTGGTCAGCTCGCCTTTCAGGCGAAAGATTGGTGGGATGCGTATAGCAAGGAAGTAGGTGAAGACAAACTTCAAATGATGACTTGGCAGGAATTCAAAGAACCTTTTATGAGATACCACTGTCCTCAGTCAGAAGAATGAGACAATTAATGAAATAACCAACACCTTCTTGGATAAGATGAAGTTCTGTGGAGACTTCGTGAAGACGGAAAAAATGAATATCAATCGTTACTACGGTGTGCTAAGGGCGGAAATTAGGGAATTTATCACTCCCTCAGAATGTGAAACTCTAGATGAACTCATTAATTATGCTCGGGATAGAGAGCTTGAGATAAAGAGGCAAGAAGAACGAGGTGAAAAGAGATCCAATGAAAAGGGGGCAAGTTCAAGTCCGTCCAAGAAGGCGAAGTTTCAAGACCACGGAAAGAAAGATAAGTCCAAGGGTAGTATATCTCCGTGCAAGACATGTGGGAAACTTCATACTGGGAATGCCTTTTGGGCAAGAAGGGGTGCTACAAATGCGGTGAAGAAGGGCATACATCCTATAAGTGCCATATCAACCCGAAGACTTGTTTCAACTATTTCCAAAACGGGCATGTTAAGTTGGAGTGTCCTAAACTTCAGCAAGGATCGAAGAAAGAAGGAAAGAACGAGGATAGCTCTAGGGCAAAAGGAAGGATGTTCCAAATCACATCCGAAGAAGCTAAGTCTCACCCGAATGTGGTCTCAGGTATCTTTTTGTTAAATTCCTTGCCAGTGTACGTATTGTTTGATACCGGAGCCACTATGTCATTTATTTCGAGTGAAATAGTGCAACACCCTTCTTTTAGAATTGAAAGAATGACGGCACCCTTAGAGGTAGAAATAGCCGATAGTAAGAATTATTTGTTGCACGAAATTTGTAGAGGTTGTAAGTTAACTATAGAAGATGAGGAGTTTGATATCGACCTTATACCAATGATTTTAGGGGAATTTAAAGTAATAGTGGGTATGGATTGGATGTCCCGAAACCACGCGGAGATAAATTGTGAAAATAAAACTATAACTGTCCAAACTCCGAGTGGAGACCAATTAAAAATCCAAGGAGAAAGAAACTTAGAAGCGAAACTTTGTACTATTGCCCAAGCAGTCAAGTATGTAATTAACGGAAGTAGGGCCTATTTAGCTTACGTGGTGGACGCTCAACGAAATCTCTCGAAGATTGAAGATGTCGAAATAGTGAATGAGTTTCCGGACGTATTTCCGGAAGAGCTGTCAGGACTCCCTCCTGAGCATGAAATAGAGTTCCGAATTGAGTTAAACCTAGGTGCAAAACCGGTAGCTAAGGCTCCATATAGGCTAGCCCCCACCGAGATGCATGTCTTATTTGTTAAGAAGAAAGATGGGTCGATGCGCATGTGCATCGATTACAGAGAATTAAATAAGCTGACCGTGAAGAATCGCTACCCTTTACCTAGAATTGACGATCTTTTTGATCAATTACAAGGGGCGAGTTGGTTCTCTAAGATAGACTTGCGTTCGGGGTATCATCAAGTTAGAGTACGGGAAGAACATATTCCAAAGACCGCGTTCAGAACCCGATATGGGCATTATGAATTTTTAATCATGTCCTTTGGATTGACGAACGCGCCGGCTGCGTTTATGGATCTTATGAACCGGGTATGCCGACCCATGTTAGATAAATCTGTGATCGTGTTCATAGATGATATTCTAGTCTATTCGCGAAGCAAGACTGAACATGCGTGTCACACCCCGAATTTCCACGTGTTACCGGTGGGCCCGGTAGGGGAGTATCGTGACGTGGTTGGCAACATAATAGTCAAACAACACAATATTTAAATGCACAGCGGAAGCAAAGTATAGATTCATTTCAACCAAACGATATTGTAATATTAAGTATCACAAATAGTCGAATATAAATCCACAGGTAGAACAAAATAAAAGGAAACAGTGTTCAACAGTCTATGACATCCAAGCTTGCGAGACTTATTGTGGATGCTAGGAGACAAGCCAGCCTATTACGCGTAGTACCTGCACTTAACCTTTTTAAGAAAAATACGTCAGTTTACACTGGTAAATACAATCAACCGACTCATTTTGAAAAGAGTTTAAGAAAATGCATTTAAGGCACAAGGCACAAATAATATTTTATAACTTGGGATAATTATTTAAATATAATACTTGTAAACGAATTACATGTTTCTTATGCGTTCAGTAGCCCGATCCGTAAACCGGGTTAAAGATCAATAGACACACCACTTTATTTAATGAGACACTGACAGGTGTACGCCTACACCTGAGTGCTAAGGTCGTGGCCATTTCGTGAAATGATGCCAGGGATATCCGGGACATGGTCATTAACCCCCCAAAGGCTTTAAGCAAACAAAACATTTCAAAACGTAGCATATCAATGATTTAACCTCTATTCGATTAAAGATTCAATGCCGGACCAAGCGGTATTTTATATACCGTACCCCAAGCCCGTATAGGGAAAATAAGTTAAAAGTATTTACCTGAGCAAGTATAGATCAAAAATTAGCGAGTGCAAGTATCTTTTACCGGTTCTGCTAATCTGGAACGAAGGTTTAATAATAACCTATTAGAATCCTAACGGTCTTTAGTTAAGCTTAAGCTTAGACCGATTAGTTTTAAAGATACGGTTCGTACGCACGATTAAGCGAAGACCGGATAGAATGTGATTTAGACCCGACAAGTTTGAAGACTTGCTTAATATGGGTATATGATACACATTCTGGATTTTGAGATAAAACCGATAAGGTTTGACCCGTTTCGGCTAATTTATGTAAACTAGTTACATAAACCGAACCGAACGCGTATGAAGCGTAACGGGTAACCATAAGAGTCCTAAACAGGTTTCCTAAGTTAACATGCCTTAAATATGTTGTGATATCAATAGGATACCTTCCGTTATGCCCAAAACGAGTTTAATCTCATATTAAGCCCCGTAGGGGTATTTTGGTCATTTTAAAGATTATAAAAGGAATTAATTTATCTTCTGTGATCCGGGTCTGATTAAATCAGTAAAATGGTTTATTTTAACAGATTATAACATTTGGTTATAAGTCTTATATGTCAAAATAGTTTTAAACCCAAACTATGCGTATAATACGCGTATAAAGCCGTTTTAAGCGACGTACGGTTTAAAATAGGATTCTGAGTTTTCTGATAAGTTAAACAGGTTCAAAACACTCCATTTAATATTTAAAATCAGTAGCAATTGGATTGGCATCAAAAGGATTCGTAAAACTCATTTTATGGCCGAAAAGGGTATATTCGGTATTTACCGAATTAAGGCGATAATCCTAGCTTATGATCAGTTTAAAAATAATTAAAAATCTTCAAAAATCCCAAAATATTATATTACATCAGTGGGTAAAAGGTTTGGTGTCGAAAATTGGGTTTAGATAGGTTTTACGCTAATGACGTCATTTAATTACTAAGAATCGCTATAATTACGTCATTAAGCATAACTCCTAATATAGACCTCCGATTGATGTGAAAATTTACAGACATGTTTAATAATCAGTAACTAAGATTATTTTACTTTCATATCTCCAAAAATCTCGTTTTATGATCATAAGGGCATTACGGTCAATATTTAGGCGATTAACGGAAACATCGGACAATTAAGGATTCATGTGGTATAAACGCAGGGGGTTATACCAACATGTAACTAGGTCCTAATAGAACTTTAAGGCATGTCTAAACCTATCTAAACCGGGTCAGAACTGAGGTCAAAGCAAAAGTCAAACTTTTGCGTCTTTCGGTTCCGAATCGGTTCAAAACAGAAAGTTGTCGAATCAAACAAGCGTAGACAAGTTTTTATACTTATTATCAGTTTATAAGAATGATAAAATAGGTGATACGCCTTTTACATCGTTAATCATGCGTTAAATCGAAAATACCATTTCTGTTGACTTTTTCGGACAACTTTTGACTCGACAAACGACCTAGTTAGGATTGGAATCAGTGGGTGTCCTTTTAAGGGTTTAAAGCCCACATGATTACCAACTTATAACAAATTTCGATTCGACAAAACCCTGGACCATTTGTTTTTTATCGTGAAGTCAAACCGTAGTTACGACGGTTTGATTTCTAGGCTATAAACTAAGCATAACTGAAATAGAGAAGATCAAGGGTACTTACACTTGTCTAATGGATGATTTGGAATGCTTGGGATCTGCTTGAATGCTCCAGAAATGATCAGGAAGTGAATGCAAGATGAATGCAAAGAATGTGGGTCTTTTATATGAATTCAAACATCTTAGATCATCAACACATAAGTCTAGGAGTGTTACCAAATGACCAACATGTGTCCTACAAGCTAAAAACCACCTTAGGCAGCCCAAGGTATCGAAAAACTTGCATGTAAGTCGGTTAGAAACACAACAGGCAGCTGTCTGTTATTTTTCACATCTGCAGGTATGAAGCGGCCCGCCTGAAGTTTTGGTAATCCTGATGCGGGCCGCCTGGGCCATCCGGATCAGGTAAACATGTTTCTCAATATTGCATTTTGGTCCTTGGTCCCCCGAAAGGTCGTTTTCACTTGTTTTCCAGAATTCTTATCCTATAATATTGACATATGGGGGCTTTAAGACTTATACCCACTTTGTAAAGTCCTCGGGTAACTTTGTGATCACCCGAAAAGCCCTAAATTTCAATGTTAACGATTTTAACCCTCGCACACGAATTTTATCATAACTTTCTCATACGGTAACGAAACTTGGTGAAATTTTTATGGTACATTCTAGTGAGCATATTTAATCGTTACAAGGCTTCGGGTTTGCTAAAAGGTCACTCAGAGGTATAACTTAACATGTTGACACATTTAACCCCTGTAGTTTGTAATCTCTCACTTTCTTTCACAATTCGCTTCGTATGATCCATGATCCATTCGTTTAAGGTTATAAACATCATGTAGGGTTATTGTAAAGTATATTTATTCATTGTTGACACTTTGAACCCTTATATTTACACAGTTTCAATGCTTGTCAACTTTAGTCCTTCAAGAACATTCTTACACACGTTCAAACTTATGACACGTGTCAACACATTATAGGACGTAAATTTTCGAGGTGTTACAATGCGAGACACTTGCGTGAAGTACTTAAAATTCTCTGTAAGGAGACACTTTACGCAAAATTCTCAAAATGCGCCTTTTGGCTCAGAGAGGTGCAGTTTCTCGGCCACGTAATAAACTCGAAAGGTGTCTTGGTTGATCCATCGAAGATTGAGGCAGTAATGAAGTGGGTTTCCCCAAAAACTCCAACTGAAGTAAGGAGCTTTCTAGGCCTTGCTGGCTATTATAGGAGGTTTATACAAGACTTTTCAAAAATAGCGTTACCCTTAACGAAGTTGACGAGGAAGAAAGAGAAGTTTGTGTGGGGCAAAGATCAAGAAGAAGCCTTTCACGTGTTAAAAGAAAAGTTGTCTAGTTCTCCGGTTTTAACACTCCCAGATGGAACGGAAGATTTGGTTGTCTATTCAGATGCTTCACATCAAGGTTTAGGATGTGTTTTAATGCAAAGGGGGAAGGTTATCGCGTATGCATCGAGACAACTTAAACCGCATGAAGGAAACTACCCAACTCACGACTTAGAGTTGGCGGCAGTAGTTTTCGCCTTAAAGATCTGGAGGCACTATCTTTATGGTGCAAAATGTACAATTTACTCGGATCACAAAAGCCTCAAATATTTCTTCGAGCAGAAAGACTTAAATATGAGGCAGCGGAGATGGTTAGAACTTATCAAAGATTACGATTGTGATATCCTTTATCACCCGGGAAAGGTGAATGTGGTGGCTGATGCGTTAAGCCGAAAAGAGTATCCACCTCCCATTCAAGTAAAATCCATGAAGATAATAGTTACACCACGTTTACTTGATATGATACGAGATTCCCAAATAAAGTCGCTTGGAGCGGAAGACCCAAAGAAAGAAAGAGTAAAAGGTATAGCCGATAAATTAGAAGAAAATTCGATCGGACTCAAAACAAGATTCAGTCGAATTTGGATACCACGGTTTTGTGAAGTCAAGAACGCTCTACTCGAGGAAGCTCATAAGTCACGGTATTCAATTCATCCCGGGGCGACCAAGATGTACCGGGACTTGAAGACCAATTATTGGTGGCCTGGTATGAAACGCGATATTGTTTAGTATGTCTCGAAATGCTTAACATGCTCCCAAGTGAAAGCAGAACATCAAAACCCATATAGGGAGTTACAACCTTTGGAAATTTCAGTATGGAAATGGGAGGAAATAACAATGGATTTGGTGACCAAGCTTCCTAGAACGAAAAAGGGGCATGATACTATATGGGTAATCGTGGACCGACTTACAAAAAGTGCCCATTTTCTACCTATTTGAGAGGCTTATTCTTCTGAGAGAATGACGGAAATTTATATGAATGAGATCATATCTCGACACGGGGTGCCCGTGTCGATCGTCTCAGATCGGGATACTAGATTTACCTCTCGTTACTGGCAGAAGTTCCATGAGAGTGTGGGCACGAAGTTGCACATTAGCACCGCCTATCACCCTCAAACTGACGGTCAGTGAGAAAGAACCATTCAAACACTTGTCGATATGTTAAGAGCTTGTGCCTTAGATTTTGGCGGGAATTGGGATGACCACTTACCACTAGCGGAATTTTCTTATAATAATAGCTATCATAGTGGTATTCAAATGGCTCCCTATGAACTATTGTACGTGAGGAAATGTAGAACTCCTGTGTGTTGGGGCGAAGTTGGACAGAGAGAACTTGCGCCTAATGATCTGATAGCGGTGACTAATGAAAAGATCGATCTTATTAGAGCTCGACTGAAAGCGGCTCAAGATCGGCAGAAGGCTTATGCGGATAAGAGAAGACGTCCTATTGAGTTTCAAGTCGGAGATTATGTTCTGCTGAAGGTATCTCCATGGAAGGGTATAACCCGTTTCCACAAACGGGGTAAGTTAGCTCCTCGTTATATTGGACCGTTTAAAATTTTGGCTCGAGTTGGAAGGGTTGCATATCGTTTAGAATTACCGTCTACACTAGATGGAATTCACAATACCTTCCACGTATCGCAGTTGAGGAAGTGTCTTGCGGATGAAACAGCATTAGTACCTCTCGATGACATTGAGTTGGACGAGGGGTTAAATTATGTCGAGAGACCAATAGCCATTAAAGACGTTAAGGTAAAGAATCTTCGCAACAAAGCCGTTAGACAAGTGTTGGTTCAATGGCAACACCAAAAGGGGTCGGAACTTACATGGGAAGCGGAAAATGAAATGCGGAAGCACTACCCTTTTCTCTTTGGTATGTAAATATTAAATTTGTTAAGTACCCAGGTTTTGGGGACAAAACCTCTTTTAAGGGGGGTAGACTTGTAACACCCAAAAAACTGGTTAATATTAAAATAAGTAAAAGTGAATAAAAAACTAACTTAGTTGATGGGTTATGATAAAAGATAAGTTAAATATGGGAAAAATGCTTGAATTATATACTTATCAAACTTGGAGGGGGGTAATGTGTAAAGTTTTATTAAATGGGGATTTATAATGTATAAACCCAAAAACACACACCTGGTGCGTGTTTTGGGATCAACCAGAGCAAGAAGACAAGGGTTAACCCTTGTTCTTGCAACATTCAACAAATTAACAAGGGAATTCAAGATCAAACAGTTGCATGTCATCAAAATCTCGATTAACATATCATACTCAATAGAGTGGTAAGTTCAATTTCGTGTTTTTATGAATTGTAGGAATTGGGTTTCACCCAATTCGTGAAATTATGAAGAACTTTGTGTGATTGGGGTTTAAGATTATGAAATAGGGCAGAATTTATGTTTGATTTGGTGGATTGGCATGATTGTAATAAAAACCCACTTGTTAAGAAGTTAGGGTAAGTAGGATGATTGAGTAAAAAAAATCATATAACTAGATTTTTGATGTATAAGCTTGTTGTGATACATGAATGATGAATAAAATTGATGTAGGATGAAATAGTTATGTAAATTCGAATAAATGTGAATGTTGTGTGATGATGAACTAGTAGAGATGTGCTTTATAGTTTTGTACCTTATACATTAATTATGATGCCTACCAAGTGTTTGATGAAATGCTTAAGAGATGAATGTATTGTAACACCCTTACTATTTTAAGAGAGTTCTAGTACCAATAACGACAATTAGTTGTGCATTTACATATACATATCACATATAAAAATACGGGTTTATTAAAAACTTTTACAGTTTAAAAGTTTTACAACAATGTAGTTGGGTTCGTCGTTTAAAAGTTACGACATAAGGCCGTGCGGAAGCTTTAATCTCGTGTGTTCGGTTCTTCGATTAGGTTGATCATCATCCGGCATCCCGTAATATACCTATGATCAAAACCAACATGAAAGTTTGTTTTGATAGCGTAAAATGAGTTTAACCAAGTTCATAGCATCAACCAACTAAAACAAAATATATATATTTTTTTATATTTTATTTTTCTTTTCGGATTCATGCCTCTCGCGCCACGCGAGAGGCTTCTTCTCATCTTTCGCGTGCCGCGACATCCGTTGCGTGGCGCGCCGGATTTACCACACTCCCTCGCGTGGCGCGAGGGAGACCATTTTCCAGCAGGTCCATTCCTGGAACCTGCATATCTGCCAGCTATGGTTATTAATCAAAAATCAAACTTTAAAGTGCCATAACTTTCGTTCTAGTTATCCGTTTTACACGATTCTTTTTCCTACGTGTCCGTAATTAAATTACGGACCCGTTTATCACATTTGTTTGTATAAAAATCTGATTTATCCAATGTTGGCTCATAAATCCTTTAGGTGATTATTCGACCCGTTTGGCATTATTATTTCACTACATGCTCTAAAAAGAAAATAGTTAATTCCTATCATTTTACCCATCCCGGGCTTGTCAAACCTTAACGTTTTCGCTCCCATCCTAGAGTTTACGTAGGCGTTTACATTCACCGATTCATTTATATCTATCTAAGCATTTAACCACAATTTACTTCTTAGTCTATTTTGACCCGCAAACGTTTTTGCCTATACTTTTTATATGTATCTAAGGGTTTTAAAATCAATAAACAAGTTTCTAAACAAACTCTAACGGTCGTTTACCCGGTTCGCCCGTTAAGGGCTTTTTGGTCAATTATAGTCTCTTATTTTACGACAAAAGACTCTCACCAATTATTGACCAAATTAGCACTTTTAACTACAACATAATTATACGTACCTGGCTCGGATCAATACATTGACCCGTTTTAATACCTTGTCTCGAAAATTTGCTAATTCATAGCAACGCTAATTCATTAGCCGCTTTATCCTGTAAGCATAAAACTCGACAAGTGCTTATTAGTCGATATTTGTCAAAAAGGTATCCACATTACCATTTGACCCGTTTTACTCTTTTTATTCATTAGGCTTACTTATAGTAACCGTTCAAAAACCCATTTTTATAATTAGTTTTTCATGGCTAATTTACCGTTCTATCTCTTTTACCATTAAACATGGTTTTTATCATTTATATTAGTTCCGACCCGTATTATTTCGCGTCGGGAACCATATCTTGAATATTATCCTTATTGTATTTGAAACTTATAGGATGAACATTTATTTTACTAAAAGGTGTAAGTTTCACTTACCTTGCATCCGGTTATGTCCTTTTTCCGCGTACTCGATCCGTTTGACCCGCTTCTTTCCCAAGTCTTCATCTAGCTTGTCTAGAGTCAAACTATCATTTTCACAATTCGTAAGACGGTTAGATTAGTCATAATCGTTTACAACTATTCCATCCTACGGGTTTTATGTCGAATTTATCATTCGACCATATCAAAATTATCATTCGATCTAATCATTGGTCGATTTGACTTTTTAAAAGTCAATTGACTTATCAACATATTCAAATGCACATTTGGTTCATTGAACTCACTTAGGCATATTTCATCCGAACTCTTAATGAAATCAAATTTTACACACAACCAAGTAGACCGCGATTTCATTCAGGCATTTCATATCACTGAAAAATAGGTTGTTTTTGGTGACTTGTTTAACCTGTTTACAAGTCTTCAAAAATTATGATTTTTTATGTGGCATACCTCTCGGAGGGTTAGGCATTGTGTTAAAATTTCAAGATCTAACTCTTTACAAAAAATTCGTAAAAATTCATTTACAAAGCTGCAATCAGATTCGTCACTTCTGACTGTAGCTTACGAAAAAATTCATTAAAAATTACTCGTTTATCCGATTGACGAAATTCCAATTGGCGATTCTTTTAATCGCTTAAAACTATCTACAGTAAAAATTTGAGATCATAACTAATTTCCTAAATTGAGTTATGACATTCGTAATGGGCCGTAAATTCTGCCAGAAAACGTAGCTTGAACCTTTGATACGGAAAAATTCATAAAACGCTCAATTTTCGTCGAAAAAATGCGATTCTAGTGGGGTTTTAAAGATATTTCCTGGAATTACATTTTAAACTCAAGAAACACATGTTTTTGTCTCGTTTTGTTTAGGTTACAACCAATACAAGTCGGCTGTAAATTCTGATCAGGAGCTGTTTGAATTCAGCTTTCAATTTAAGCATGTTCTTGACATCATAACACTAATTTTTAGCAATCAAAACCCTAAAAACATCTCATACATGAATTTAGCATCAATAAAATCTGAATTTACTTGAGCTAGGCATGATTTCAATATATTATTGTCTAGGGTTTACTCCTAAACACTATTTCACTTCAATATCATCCATACCACAATCATGCAACATCAATTTCGAATTTCTTATGTACATCAAGAATTCTCAACTTCATAAATATCAAAAATTCGACATACCTTACGATCCTCACGACTAGGTGATCGTTTCTATGTATTCATGCATCGATTTGGGGCTTGAATCAAGCTTCAATTTGTTGATTTTGCTGAAGTTAGGGTTTTTAACCCTTTTTTCTTCTCCTGGGCGATTTCATGCACGCACACACATATCCGGTGTATGTTGAGTTTTATTTTTTTTATTTTTAATCAATATAAGTTCCCCACTTGACAACATTAGTCCCTCATGTTTTTATCTTGATAAATTGAAGCTACTACTCACCATTTATCATTTAACCACATACTACTAACTGGGTTAATTATTCCTAGTTAACTTAATAGGTTCGGGAAGTTATAACTCGTTATATTTTAAGTCCCGTTAACTCGGGCCTTTTATATACTTTGTTTTCTCAAAGTATATGTCCTCTTTTTAATTAATATTAGATTTGTTTACTTAAATCATAATATTTACCGGGTAAATTTTCACCACTAACGGTATTTTACACATCATTAACATTAACGTGGTTTAGTTACCAAACCCGTTTTTGGGGTGTTACATGTATGTGTAACATGGAAAATGGTAGAATGAATTTGATAGACTAAATGAATGAACGAATGTCTTAATGTAGGCGTGAAGGAAGAAGGTACAAGCACTAGGAAAACGGAAGGCACACAAGATCGAGGTATGTTCCATTGTGCATACAAAAACTTTACTTATATTTTGCTAATGTTCGGGAAATACAATTCTTAGTTACATTGGTTTGCGGTGGTTAATAAGTAGATAACAAATCCCATGTGGATTTGGCTATGTAAGTGAAAGTCGTATTAAGTTATGTAAATTGACCGGTTCAAGTTGAACTAGTCAAGTAAGAAAGAATCGTTCAATCCGTCATGTACGGGTAGTCATGAAAGCAATTACGAATGTAGAATGTATGATGTTCAATCTGTTATACGGATCGAACGAATGTTGTATGTTGCAAGTAAATAACCCGATGTTATCGGGTTATGAATGGTATGTCTTATCTCATTTATGAGAATATATGTTAGACCCGTTTTAATGTGTAGTCGAATGTAAAAATGAAAGGAAAGAATGTAAAAGGATGAAGCCGGAATTTTAGTGTTCTAAAGTGAAATAGATAATAAGACTAACTCCTTAAAGTTTTGTTGTTGATGTAGGTAAATCCTCAACCTAAGTGATTGGACGACTTGGAACGAGCGCACTTAATCTACGCCCACTTCACGCTTCCGTCGTAAGTCATTTTAATGTGGTCTTAATTTTTGGTTTTATGTACTTCAACTTATGTAGTCTTTTGATGTTCTTGTGGTTTGGACAATAACTTAGTAGTAGTAGTAGTAGTCTTGTTGTAAAACAATGTAAACACGTCTGTTTTGGGTTTTGACAAAGGTCTTTTATGTTGAAATGTTTTACCGTATAAAGCAGGTGTTAGTGGTCTATGTACGAATGGGTCATTCCGAAAATTTCTAAAATTTTTCCTACATGTTATGGTCTTTTGAAAATGTAAAGTTAGGGGTGTAATATGAGCTTCCTAGGTTATCGTTGACACGTAATTTGAAACACTATTACTTCTACGTGACCTAGTAAGGTTTAAATGTTAGACTATGGGGTATGGAGAAGCTAGTCCTTGGAGGATGGCAAATAAAATACGCAATATATATATATATATAGGGGAATGCTCCATAAAAAACCCTTTAAATTTAGAAAACTTTGGAAACCCAACATGTGGCCTAGATTGCTCTACATCAACATATGCTTTTAGAGCTTTGAAGGGTAGGATTGTCTTTTTACACTACCCAACTCAAAAAGACATCTTGACTTTTGTGTACTGATTTGACAACATTTATTTCTCATTTATCTTCCCAAACCTCTCTCTCTCTTCTTTTAATCTGAGTAGTTTCTTCCTCTCTCTTCATCAAATCTCTCTCTCTTCCACCACACCACCATCACCACCGCACCACCACCATCATCACCACCGCACCACCATCTGTATTGTACCTCTGGCACTACCGTAAACACCTCCAACCCTGTTGCACAACCCCCACCACCGTTGCACCTTTACCACCGTCGGCCGACCGCCGCTGCACACCCCCCACCACTGCCACCACTGCCCCTCCACCACCGCTATCCCTTAACCCCAACCCATATATTCAGTTCCTATATTCAGATGTGGAACTGAATATATTTAACTCAAAATGGCACCAGATCTGAATGTTGCCATCATCAACTACTGCTCAAAGGTCACTTATGTCGAAGGAAGCTCCACCATTTTTTCTTAGTGCTACCAACAGATGTGTGAATAAAGTTTCTTCCTTTTTTATTTTTTTATTCGATTTGGGTCCGATATTTGTGGTGATTTTTGCGATGAGGTAATCTTGATTTAGTTTCTTGATTTGATTATTGCATTGTGGGTTTTTGTTTGTTGTTTGGATATGATGATTTAGGGGGATCTCGTTAATGTGAAACACGAACAACAAGTCTGTTAATGCTCACGTTTTTATCTTGCTTGTTTGCTTCAGTAGTTTTTTTCTTTTCAGTCGATTATAGAATATGGGTTTTGAAACACGAACACCAAGTATAATAGTTAATGTTCGTAATTAGACCGTTAATGTGTCTTATAGATTACAAATTACAGTTTGTATAATTCCAACCGTTATTGTGAAACACGAACAACCGTTAATGTTCGTATAGATTACAAATTATAGACCGTTAATGTTTCGTATTTAACGTGTAATCTTGTTGTTTTTAGTTATGTGTACTTTGTTTAGTTGCTGAATTTTAGACGTCTAATAATCGGCACATCTGTTTTTAGAAACGAAAAGCCAAGTTTGTCTTACAGCACAACCAACGTAACACGTGTTATAGTCTGAACTCCTGTTTCACAGCTAAGCCAAGTTTGTCTTACAGCACAACCAACGTAACACGTGTTATAGTCTGAACTCCTGTTTCACAGCTAAACCATAGTAACATGTTATAGAGACATGTATTAGGGTATGACGATGTATTAGAGACATGTATTAGGGTATGACGAATTAATTGCAGGTTTTTAGTTCTGTGTACTTTGTTAGTTGTTGTTTCAGTTGTGTAAGATTAATTTGCAGGTTTTTATTTTTGTGTTAAAAAGTTGTGCTTGGTTTGGTTGCTTGTTTGGGCTTTTGATCTGAATAGTAACTGTTTTTTGTTGGTTTGGTTGCTTTGTTTAGGGCTTTTGATCTGAATAGTAACTGTTTTTGTGATGTTATCTGAGAAAAAAGATTTTCTGGCTATGAATGTGTTAATATTTATGTCTGGTTAACGACTTAACGGTTATTTTAATTATTTTGTTATTAGGATGGTGATGGATACAAGGGAAACAAGTTCCAATTCTCGGGACCGTTGGTTTCGTCAAACGTGGACCAGATGCTTAAGGATCATGACCATGTTTATGTTACAGCACAACACAACTAACACGTGTTAGTTGTATGCATTTTTGTTTACTTCAGGACATGCATGTGTTACATGTGACATGAAACCCATACAACGTAATACGTGTTAGTGCTATGTATTTTTGTTTACTAGTAATATGTAATGTGAGACTCTTCTTGTTTTCTCTAGTACTTGATGTAAAAACGGTCTAGACTTAACACATTTTTTGTTGGAGGTGCCCATATTTGTACCTCTATTGTTACAGTTTCTATTGAAGTTTATGCATCCATTCTAGAAGTCTTAAGACATGTTATAATAGAGGCTTAACACACGTTATATCAGGTTTACTCTGTTGTTATTAAGTTACTATTGGAGTTTATTCATCCATTATGGAAGTCTTTACACACGTTATAATAGATGCTTAACACACGTTATACATTTTAGTCACTTAACACGTGTTACAGTATGTATATACACATCATGGTGTTTTGGAAACCAATAGCTTATACATGACACCATGTTAGGTTAAACCAAGATTATAACAGAGGGTTAACACATTTTATCCCAGGTATACGATGTTACGATATTAACTTGTATGTTCCATATTAACTTGTACACGTGTTACGATCAGTATATGCACACCATAGTGTTTTGCAAACCACTTTCATATACATGAATACAAGTCGGGTTACAACAAGATTATAATGGTGGAGGCGCCCGTAGTACCTCTACTGTTACAGTTACTATTGAAGTTTATGCATCCATTCTGGAAGTATTAAGACATGTTATAATAGAGGCTTAACACACGTTATATCAGGTTTACTCTGTTGTTATTAAGTTACTATTGGAGTTTATTCATCCATTATGGAAGTCTTAACACACGTTATAATAGATGCTTAACACACGTTATACATTTTCAGTCGTTTTAACACATGTTAAAAAGATGTGTTTGGTTTGGTTGCTTGTTTGGGCTTTTGATCTGAATAGTAACTGTTTTTTGTTGGTTTGGTTGCTTTTGTTTAGGGCTTTTGATCTGAATAGTAACTGTTTTTGTGATGTTATCTGAGAAAAAAGATTTTTCTGGCTATGAATGTGTTAATATTTATGTCTGGTTAATGACTTAACGGTTATCTTATCTTTTTGTTATTAGGTCGGTGATGGATTCAAGGGAAATAAGATCCAATTCTCGGGACCGTTGGTTTCGTC
This sequence comes from Helianthus tuberosus, assembly GCA_030545235.1. Lineage (NCBI taxonomy): Eukaryota > Viridiplantae > Streptophyta > Magnoliopsida > Asterales > Asteraceae > Helianthus > Helianthus tuberosus. The sequence continues at coordinate 45,139 of JARYGA010061102.1, read as the reverse complement.
AAAACGTGGATCAGATGCTCAAGGATCATGACCATGTTTATGTTACAGCACAACACAACTAACACGTGTTATATGTTGAACTTCTCGGACATGAACAAGAACCCGTTTTGCGTATCTTAATAACGCATTTTCTGTTGTAGGCGCCCGTATTTGTACCTCTACTTTACAGTTACTATTGAAGTTTTATGCATCCATTCTGGAAGTCTTAACACATGTTATAATAGATGCTTAACACACGTTATATCAGGTTTACTCTGTTGTTATTAAGTTACTATTGGAGTTTATTCATCCATTATGGAAGTCTTTACGCACGTTATAATAAATGATTAACACCCGTTATACATTTCAGTCGCTTAACACATGTTACAGTATGTATATACACATCATGGTGTTTTGGAAACCAATAGCTTATACATGACACCATGTTAGGTTAAACCAAGATTATAACAGAGGCTTAACACATGTTATCCCAGTTATACGGTGTTACAATATTAACTTGTACACGTGTTACGATCAGTATATGCACATCATGGTGTTTTGCAAACCACTTTCATATACATGAATACAAGTCGGGTTATAATGGATGCTTACATGTTAGGATTACAAAAAGATTACAATATTAACTAATCTCACCATTAAACTCATCGCCCCCGTCGACTGTTTTCACCCTTGTCACATGTTAAGCAATTACATGTTTCGAACAGACAAATTGTAACACATGTTAGATCAGTATATACACATCATGGTGTTTTGTAAACCACTAGCTTATACATGAATACATGTCAGGTTACAAAAAGATTATAACAGAGGCTTAACACATGTTATACATTCCAGAATGTGCAAACCAAATGACCCGTTTCATATTATATTTTCCAAAATTACCGGTACATGTGTTACCATAAATGGCTCATTTCATATTACACGTTACATACTAACTTGTACATTTATTACTTGTACAAGTTTTACGCTCAGTATCCACATTATCGGATATTTTAAACATCAACAAAAATAAAATAGATATTACTTGTTTTTTTTAATTAACAAAAGGTTAACACACGTTATATATCATTCTAACAGGGGCTTAACCCATGTTATACACGTGTTACGATCAGTATATGCACATCATAGTGTTTTGCAAACCACTTTATAATAGAGGCTTAACACACGTTATATCAGGTTATTACTCTGTTGTTATTAAGTTACTATTGGAGTTTATTCATCCATTATGGAAGTCTTAACACACGTTATAACAGATGCTTAACACACGTTATACATTTTCAGTCACTTAACACCTGTGTCAGTATGTATATACACATTTGTTATATTGCCTAAACATCCACAAATCTCAACAAAATAGGTTCATAACAAAAACAAATTAACGGAATCTTGAACAACTTCATCTTAATTAAAGAAACAAGAATCATAACATGGTACACCTCATCCACCAAAGCCTAACACTCTCGATTCAGATTTAATTGGGGAAAAACATATGCTATAACTTAAGACCGATTTAATTGTGAAAAAACACCAAACCATGATTCAGTTGCAGAAGACGATGGCGGTTGTAGCAAGGGTTAGGTCAAAACAAAATCATCACCACCGAACACCGCCCCATCAACCATCACTGCCCACTACTGCCCCTGCCACCATCCAACAGAACACACCAAATCAAACCACAACCCCACCTGCCACCATCCAGCACACGAAAACCCCCTTCTCAATTTCGAACAATCTCGTCACCATCCAGCACCACCAACCACCCACCATCCACCACCTTCTACAACCACCCACTATCGCCGCTATCAACCACCAACACCCTAGAATGAACCAGCCACCACCTTCCACCAACCACCAGATCTGCAACCACCATCGTGCCTCACTCATTCCCCTGCCCCAACCATAACGGTCAACAACACCACCGTCACAGCGCTGCTGCTGCCGTGGGTGGCTGGAAACCCACCAGTTTTCTCTCTCTCTTTCGATTTCTCTGGACCTCTCTTTCTCTTTCGATTTCTCTGGTACTCTCTCTCACGGCTCTCACTCTCTCTCTAGGCTTGCAGGTTGTAAGTGTTGTGTAGAGAGAAGGGAAAGTCATGGGGGCTAGGGTTTTGATTTGGGGAGGAGAAGATGAGATCTGTGATTTTAGAGAGAGGGATTGTGATTTTGAATTGGATATGAAGAGAGAGAAAGAGAGGTGTATTAAAGAGAGATGATAGGACTAGACAGTGGAGAGAGAAGTAATATACTACCCAAAATGCCCTTTTCAGTTGACTAATTGTACCAACATGGAGTATTTTAATGTTTTAAATGCTAAAAGTTGTCTAAACAAATCATGACCCTTAATCTATTAAGATGAAACAAGATCAATGGACCACATAGAGTTTCCAAAGTTTTTTAAAAAAGATGGGGTTTCTTGTATAGCCAAGCCCTATATATATATAACTAAAAATGATTTAAACTCTAAAATAAATATCAATTCTTGCATTACATTAAAAAAACAAGTTAAACTTATTAATTAAAAAAACTAGTTTTCATTTGGCATGTCTTCATCACGGCCGTGTACAAAGGTTCGTCGGCAAAATAATCGGCCAATCGGCCACTAATCTATCATGGGCACCTAAATTATTAACACCGAAAAATAAATTAAATAAATTATTAACACCGAAAAATAAATTATTAACAACGAAAAAAATATAACTAAATTATTAACAACGGAAAAACATATAACCTTCTCGGTCTCAGTTTATGGCGGCTTGCCTAGTTCGCGGTTGTGACGTCGTTTTTTCATCTTCCCCCATGATCAACTGTGCTGCCAGCATTACGGGGTTCGCAAAAAACAAATCGCCCTCGCCCGAAGATGACGAACACCACGATGATGAAAAGGACATGCTAAAACTTTATAAAAATTAGATTAAATTGTCAAAATCGTCCCTAAGGTTTGGGTATGTTTGTCAGTTTCATCCAAAACAACTTTTTTGTACTAAATATTCATTCACTTTTGAGATTTTTTTTGTCATTTTCATCCAAAAGTATTATTTGCTTTATTTCTTTTATCAAATATTTGGATAAAAATGACAATAAAAATCCCAAATCTCAGGGAGGATTTTGGCAAAAAAGTTTGACGTATGGATGAAAATGGAAAAAAATCTCAAACGTGAAAGGTAATATGGTATAAAAAGTTGTTTTGAATGAAATTGGCAAACAAGCCCAAACCTTAGGGATGATTTTGGTAATTTATTCTAAAAATTAAGGTAGTGTAAAAAAAGTGAGAGAGTTTGGAAATATTTGGGTTGAAACGGGGGATAAAGGGTACATGTTTATAAGTTAGGAGTGAAAAATATTTTTTTAAAAACTATCCGTTTTCCAACGGCTTTATTTATAAAAAAATAGGTCCGTCTTGGGCGTCGAGGATGTGCAAGAGAAGACGGGGCCAACCCTAGGGGGCGGTGTGCTGGCCCGACACCGGAGCCCGCCGGTCCTAGGCCAGACCCCATACCGTTTAGCCTTAAGGGTTAACTTTTTTGTAGTGTAGAATTTTGTGCATTTCAACTCCAAACTTGATGTGAGCTCTAGATTTTTGGATAAAAACATTTCATGATTAGGTTAAAAATAATGACATTTGAATGAGAAGAGTGAAATAGAGATAATATGTGGTGGTGGTGGTGCAACGGTCATTGGTTTGATATTGTTGACAGGTTAAGTTTACAAGAGACAACCGAAGTATTGAAAAATGCGAGACGAATTTGATGCTTTGGTTTGTAGTATTGGCGAAGTGAACTATTAAGATCTAATAGTTGATGAAGACCGTGATAATCATACTAACTACCATTGTTATGCATACATCATAAACCAAGAGCCGAAGTACTATACCAATAAATGAGATACTTCAACAATATTAAGAGATTAATACTTACATCTATACTATATTATAATGCATGAGGGAGGGGTATTTTAAGATACCTAAAAAATAAGAACTTTTCTCCCCCTTTATTTATAGAAAGACCCCTAAAATGAGGGTAGTTTGGTCTTTTAAACACTAATAATTATATTTTAGACCCCCATTTTATTACACTTGTATTCTTGAGTTTTAACAAAATTATGGATAATTAGTTACACTTTTGCCACCTTATTTTAAACCAACTACCCTCACGATTTTTAAACGGCCATAATTTTTTCATTCGACTATATTATTTAAAAAAAAATTACACCGTAAAAACGAGTATTTTATTCTCTTTAATTTGAGTATAATACCATTATATTTTTTCTTTTTAGTTTAAAAACTTGATATGTTAAGTGATTTATAGTGTCAAGGGTGAGCAATAACCTAAATCAACCAACAACCGAAGGATCGAAAACCAAATTAACAAGAAATAGTTTGTTGGTATTTTTATTGTCGAAACACCGAAATGAACCAAACCTAACCATTCTATATCTATTATCTATACTATTAACCGAATTACCCATAACTCGCAGGAGCAGCATTAACTTATTTCAAATTTCAAATCCTTTGTTTCTCCTTCTTCATTCCCCCTCTCAAATGGATTCCCATTATTTACAACTTTCCTAAACTCTCTCTCTGCAATTCAAATTCAAAACCACCGCCTCTCCATTTCTAAAAGTGGGTGATGCCTCATCAGAAGCAGAATCATGGTCAAGATCAGCCGGATTAGAGATTGTATCGGGTAGGTTTGCTCAATTTCTTTCAATTTCATTAAATATAATGCATTTGTTTCCAATTTCAAGTACGTTTCAGATTTTTTTCTTTGTATTCCCTTCAATTTTGATCATTGTTTGAAGACTCACACTTAGATACACAAGCTTCCTTGTTGGTACGGGGGCGAAGGTGGGCCACTGCTGTTAGGGTTCTACACTTCTACCGATGGTAAAGATATTCATTAGTCTCGGTCTCATTTTTCTTCATTAACGTGTGACTGTATATTTTCCTTCTAAATTTTGTTTTCCTTTCGGATCATTATCGGCCGTTGTTCGATCTTTATCGCGAAAGTAAAGGTATGTTTTTGAAGATAAACTGATCGATTACCACTGTTTGTTCATGAATTCAGCTCATATTTGCGGCTGTGATGCACTTTATATGGTTTGATATTGCGATTTTGAGTTTTTGGTGGTTTTGTTGATAACTACGATTCAATGTCTGGACCACTTGATCAATTTGCAAGGCCTTGTAAGTGTTTAATTTTATTATTTGATCATGTTGTTAATATATTGTAATGCAACTTTAGGTTTTATCATAGTTAGGTTATAGTTTTTGTTATGCAACTTGAATTACTCTACAATTATGTATTTATACTAGGTGATGCACCCCGCCCGCGTTGCGGGCGATGTCCGAATTATTCTCAGCCAATTAAAAAAACAATACTATAGTTTTGCTAGAAATAAAAAGTAAAAAGAGTGTTAATTAGGCAGCTTTTTGATACGATTTTTAACTGGGGGCAAAGTCATATTTTTATTTTTACTTGGCGAAAAAATCAAATTTTTTCGAGGGTAAAATCCTAATTTTTAGCTAGGGCAAAACCATAATTTTATTTTGCACTGGGGGAAAAGACGTAATTTTAAATTGAGGGTGATATCGTAATTTTGAACCGAGGGGTAATTCGTAAATTTTAGCTGGGGGCAAAAGCATAAATTTATTTTGAATTGGGGGTAAATACGTAATTTTAAACTCTGGGCAAAACCGTAATGTTAAAGTAGGTATAAAATAATAAAGTGGTGTAAATTCGTAATTTTAAGCTGGGGGAAAACAAAATTTTATTTTGAACTGGGACGAAAACGTAATTTTGGCTGAGGGTAAAAGCGTATTTTTTTTACCGAGGGCGAAATCGTATTTTTTAGCTCGGGGCAAAAGGGTAAATGTATTTTGAAGTTGAGACAAAACCGTATTTTTTAACTGGGGGCAAAAACGTAATTTTAAAGTGGATATAAAATAATAAACTGGGTGTTCCAATAGGTATTGTTCGCCGCCAATTCGAACCAATGGGAGAGAAACACTATTGCAGGGCGAAAACGTAATTTTAAAGTGTGTATAAAATAATAAAATGGTTGGTCCAATGAGGGAGAGACGGCCGCCCATTTCAACCAATGGCAGGGTGATACCTATTTTGTACAAAAAAAAAAAAAAAAAATTAAGAAAGACAAAGCTAGCCGCCACCCCTGGCCAACCATATGCTTTTCCTGTTACCGGCTGACATCATCAAACTTATGATTGTATATGTTGGAAATGTGTTTTGTGTATTATGTATTATTATGATTTTGGGGATTATTGTTTGTTTCTGGTGGAACTGGTATAACTTATTAAATTTAGGCTTTTTTCTAACTAGAAATTATGGTTGCGACAAGAAACAGTCCTATTTCGTAATGAATGATTCATATTTTGTAATTATTAATTAGGCTTGATGTGACTGAAGATTGGTTAGCAGCTCTTCTCCAGGTCTTCTTTTTTCATGATTTGTAAGTAAATGAATAAAAATCGTTTCTATAATCTATCTGTGTTTTTCTTAGGTGTGGCTGTTGTGGGCATGTGCGACGTTGCTTTGGGCATTGTTGAAGCATATTGGGAATCTCTGAAACCATGGGATATGGTTGCTCGTGTTTTGGTAGTGCAACTTATTCTAAAGGCAAACTTGAAATTAGTTAAAATATCTAATAAATATTTTTCAGAACATTATGGAAAAACAAGCCGCAACTTGTAAAATGAAAGGAAAAAAGAACTATTAATCTAAATATCCCCTTTTTAATCAAGAATATAGTTAAATGAAGCTGGTGGTGCGGTTTCCTGCGTGGATGGGGGAAAATATACCATATTTAACAGAACAATATTGGTTTTGAATGTTGTATCACATTCTAAAGTACGTTAATTCAGTGATCAACTGTCACCCCTTTTGGGTGCTAATCTTGTTGCTTATGAAATGCAGCTTCTATAGTCCTGCAACAGATGCTGGCAAGGGAATTGATTTCTCTCTATGGTACAAGCCAGGTGATTATAACATAGAATTATAATTGACATGTCTTCTTACTACGATATGTTTTTTTTATTTAATTGTTACGGTTTATAGGACAACAATAGTATGGATTACCGAAGTTGTGCATTGGAATGGTTTTGATACATAGAGCCTTCTGCTTCTTTTCTAATATCATGTTGCACTCTTAATAACTTCTGCTAAATAAATTATTCCATTTTAATTTCTTTATTTCTTTAACTGGATGTTGTTTTAGAACAGAATGCACCATCCTGAATTTCTCTGGTGAATTTTGCATTGTTTTCATAGATCGGCATTCCAAGAGTCTTTATTTGGTGATGTTTGTTAAATAGTTGAGTAGGCGACCCTACCGGTCAAAATGAGACCAGTCGAAAGTGAAGCTTTTGTGGTTGCGGATTCTTGCAATGAGAATAATGGAAAAAGACATGGCGATTACTAACTCCAGTAGTGATTATAGTAGTGATTATGACTTTGGTAAGTTGCTCGGACACCTGGTACTACCTATGTACTATACCACACAATCTTTTTTGCAGCTGTTGTATGAGTGTATGACTTGCATTTCTTCAACATGTTTAGCTGCTCCCGTAATTGCTTCAGGAGTTGGTGCTTTGGCCTACATTAGGAACCGTTGTGCCAGTAATTGGTGTCGGTGGTTTTCCTGCTCTTGCGAAAGCTGCTGGGAGCATTGCAGGTTTTATTGCATAAGAAATTTATGGAATGTAAGATGATGAAATGAGTCATTTGCAAAAGATTCAAGAGATTTAGAAAGATTAATTGAAGGTCTATCACCATAGACGTGGATTGGCCCATGTGCAAAATCTTGATGGCTAATTATTATAACAAACTCAAGGTGTTGTAAGAAGCTCAATGGCTGATATTAAATTACATAGTAACTTTATATTAGTCCATAAAAACAACCACCATTTTCTTATAAAAATGATGTCTTTAGGAGCATTGAAGGTGAAAAAAGAATCGGCCTATTTGCAACGTGGGATATAAAATGCCCATCTTGCATTTAATCAGACGCCTATGGAAAGCCTATGGCCATGTGGCGATGCTGATGATAAGGTATGAATGTGTTCGTAAAAATATACTCAACTAATTCATTTTTACTCTCTTTTAAGTAACTCGATTAAGCAATAAATACTGAAAAACAATGGTTTCAGTTTTGGATCAAGAACTGACTATTTAAAAAAAAAAAACCCAAACTGAGAACTGAGTTTTATAAACTCAAGTAATGACAAGTGAAGCATATGTAACTGGTTCTTTGTCTTGTTGTTTTTGGCCCTGATCGGTTCTGCGCTCCTAAATTAGGGGCAAGGTCACGCACCAAAAAATTATGTCAAGACACATGAACCTCAACACAAGTGAATTTTTGCTGGTTAACACGGACATGACCTGTTCAACCAGAATATTATTTCATTTACTGAAAATTAATGTTGTTAAGTTATATACAAAAAAGATAGATGCATATTATTTATGCTTAAACTATAAAACTTGAAACTACTTTTATTTTTATCCTATAAATTTTGGCATGAAATATCTAATCAGTGTAAAGCTAATAAAACATATTCTGTAGCTAATAAAAATAAACGGGTCAGCCGGCCAAGTCAATTTGAACAAAGTCAAACTAAGCCAAAATCCATTTGGATCGTGTGAGAAATTCACACCCTTATAGGTCTTAATCCTTTACAAGTTTTTTTGTTTTTGGATTGAAACTGCTATGAATACAGCCGTTAAGAAACACAGTACTTGCTCTTGGAGGAGGAAAAGAATCATTAGAGGTTACGAATGAAACCTAATATAATAATAGAATATCAAGTCATTTTACTCATAATTTGTGATTTGAGTTGCAGGTTTTTATCCAAAGGGATTGCAAGGTGAATGGACTCTACAGGGATTAATGGAGTTGCTCTTGTTGGAAGCGTGGATTATCCTCATAGGAAATAAGTATTCAAAAATGGGAATATATGAATCTTGAAAATGTTTTGTATGACATTGGTTTAAAAGTAATAGCAGGGACTTTTAAACTAGCTTTTTGCCATGCATATCGGATTAAAAAAACAAAAGTATGCATTTGTCGTGCCATGTATAACCAAAAGAATATAAAGTGGCTTTTACAAAACAAGTACCGTGTTGTAAAAACATGTGAGATATAAGGAACTTAGTTAAACGAGAACCGACTATATGATATAATAAGATGAAAGAAAACATGACAATGAGATATTGAATTAACTTGTTATCAAAAATCCTATTAGTCGAAAACCGAACCGAACCGATTATTCATAGTTTTATATATTTATAGCTTTTATACATCCATTTCATGTATGTACACCTCAATTTCATGTATTTTTAAGCAAAATTTTTTAGCCAAATTTTGGTTTTGGCGATTAACTGAAATTAGAAGAACCGAATAAAAAACTGCCTGTCTAACTTAATAAACCGAACTAATTAACCTAAAACCGATTGATTAATAAAATAGACTAGCAGATGACTTTGGTTTAGGATAATAACTCAGCCAATCGAATCATGCACACCACAATGAAATGGATCAACACACGACCTCGCTTATAATGTTTATTTACCACAAAAAAATGCTACAATAAATTTATACGAATAAGAAAACCACAAGAAACCAATACCGCAATGCAAAGTGTCGCCCCCGCCGCATCGTGCGGGCACCCTGCTAGTTAATACCAATGGGGTGGTGGTCCATTGGCAAAGGTAAAATCTTTAAACACCTTGGAAGGGGGAGGTCTTGGTTTCAAGTCCCACAGACGACAGGAGTAAGAAATTTGCCGTTCAAAAAAAGAATACTTACATTAATAATCATATATATTTATATATTATGACTGTAGACCCGCATGTTAAACATTTTATTGCACCAATTACAATAGTCAAATGGTTTTCATTTGACTTTTGCTAGAAAAAACATATGCAAAAAATAGATTGGAGACTCCAGCAGTTTATATTCCGTTGGTAATGGATCAAAATGTATTTTACTGATCAGAAGTCAGATTGCAAACGTATATGTACAATATGCATGTGCTATCCGGCATGCTTACCATTGCACACTTTAGTACAACAAATGTTACCCACCGCGAAGCGCATACATACTACACGCCACTAGTTTGGTTAATAGGGGTGCACATTTTCGGGTTGAAACGCTAAACAAGTTTAGATTCTGGTCAAAATGCTCAAAACCTATGGTGGAGAAACTGGTTTGGGTCGGAAATGATTTCATGGAATGGAAAACCCCCAACTGGTGGGAATCAAACTTAGTTGGTTTGAGACCTGACTAAGTTTGATTCCTGTTCAAAACCAAACTTAGTTTCTAAACAGTTTTAGTAAATAAAATGATTTTTTAATAAATTAAAAACTAAATATACACAAATAAGCAACATAAAATTCTTCTTTAATTTATTTTTGGAATTATAAAGCAACAAAACATAAATTCATTAAAAACATAATTTTAGGAATTACGATGCGAATACAATTTACCTTTTTTATTCAGTGACATCATCGTCGTTTAATGTTTATTGTTCACCGGAACTATAGTTGATCATGGTCACTTTGAGAAGCCATCTTTTGGGAGCCTATTCTGAACGTTTTTTTTGAGTTTTGAGAGAATAAAGTGTGCTTTTGAGAGTTATAATTGAACCAATACACCCAATGCCTATTTATACTAATATATGGGAGCATACAGGCTAGAAAAGCCGAAAAAAGTATTTCCAATGGCTATATAGCCATTTTGCAATGGTCATATTTTTTTAACATCATGAACCGGTTTTATAACTTGTTTTGCAAAATGCCAAGCGGATCCCAAATCGACGGTTTATTTCGGATTCACAATGATTTCTCCAAAACCAGTTTCATTTTTGGTTTAGGTAAGGGTCGAGTTCCAGTCTCGGTTCTCAAACAGGTTTGAGTGTGACTGATATGATATTGGGCATAATAATGTAAACTTTGAAGCCATACAAGTTTATAGGCCCTATTACCCTAAATGGTTTCTCTTCTGGAACACCCTCATAGAGGCCCATGATATAATGGGCTTTATGTAGCGAGTTGGACATTAGAACTTAGTAGACTTCAATCCACAAAACTTTCATAATTGTAACCCTAAAATTATGTTTATCAAGTACTGTTTGTTTTTTTTTTTTTTTTTTATAACATGGCGGAAATTCATTTCAACAAATAACGGAAACCTGTAAATTACTACCATGAAGTTTAATATTGTATTTTTTAGACACCATTGTAGATAAAGTAACACACATCGGCTAATAATTTATTTTTCAAGAAAATAGTTTGATCGAATAATAACACACCGTGTCCCATACTCGGCCCAATACCCATTGCGCATATGTCAAGTAATTACACGTCGGATATCGGGCTTACCCGCAGGTATACCTGTTAATTTCTTAAAAATTATTCTTTGGAATTTTCAAATACATTTTTTATTACCAGTTGAATTTTTATATTCTTAATAACTACAATAAGTTAATCACTATAAAAGTTTAAAATATCTATTATATGTCAATATCAATATGTAAATTTCACAAAAAAAAAAAAAAAAAAACCTATTTCGTATTCGTAACATACTAGTGTAAATAATATCATCAAGATATATATATTTCAAAAAAAAAATATTTTCCAAGTAACAAAGCTATTATAGTGAAGAATTACTAAACAAGGATTAAGGGTAAAAAACAAATAAAAACTACGATTTTTGAGGATATGTTTCGGGTAATCGGGCCAAGTATCACCTAATTCCATACCCGTGATTTTTTTCCAATCTCATACTCGGTTCTAGGGATGAGCAAAATGGACCCGGTACCGGTACCGAATTTACCAAACCGGGTACCTTTTCGGTATAGATTCGGTACCGACTTTTGACATTTTCGGTACCGGTTCGGTACCGGTATTTACCGGTTTTTACCCTCAAATACCGGTACCGAACCGTACCGTACCGGGTATATTCGGTACCGGTACCCACTTTTGAGGATTTTCGGTACCGGTACTTTTCGGTTCCGGTACCGGTACTTTCGGTTCCGGTACCGGTTCGGTACCGGTCGGTACCGAGCTCATCTCTACTCGGTTCCATACGCATCAGGTTTCGGGTATACCCGTCGGACTCATGCTTTGCCCCTTAGACCCTGCCTGTGGTGCGACCTCCTAACTTAGTAACTTGTATCGATGTAAACTATTTTCTAAAACGATTTATAACGACCCAAACTCGTTACCCAACCAACCCACATGTTTTTACGAGGTTTGCAGTTATCCATTTAGCCTAAAGCCACGACTATTAATTCATCAGTAATATCCAACACTAAACATCATTTTTGTTCCCTTAAAAACAATTTCTACTTACTTATCTTAGATATATCCGGGATATGTCGTTTCTTTATTGCTTTTCATGACACTGCCCGAAATGCTTTTCCTTTCCTTTATATAATCATTACTGTTTTTTTTTTCATGTTGCATGCTGTTAATGGCAGGTTTTCCTCTCTCTCTGTATACATACATATAATATATATATACACATGTGTGTGTTAATGAAAAGTTTTTGATGTGGAGGGTGGATTTTAGTGAATAGAACAGTGGTTAGACCACTAATCAAGTGGATTTTAAATTTTATAGAGGTGGCCAGATTTTACGGTACTTTTTGCAACCTCATAAATCATGATGAGGATTCCTTTATTCCACTAGTATTTAATATTCATGAGTTTAAGATTTAATAATAGTGCGTGCCTTTAATTTGTTTTCCTAAAACTATATAATATATTATTTAAAATATCATTAAATAGTTACAAGCCAGCCAAGAAATGAAGTCTTTGGATATATAATAATAAGATAAATCAAATTTCAAAAGTGGTATTAAAGACGATGTGTCCCATAACCATAAATCTCTCATCTTCAAACCTAAATTTCCTTCCTTAATAAAGAAGAGATGGACCACACCATGTAGACAAAAGACATCAATCAGGAACTAATAATTGACTAGTCAAAATGCATGCCATATGGATCCTATGTGGGGCTTTCATTTCATAACATCCATCTTTCATTTCATATTACTTCAACCCAAATCATGCATGTTTCGATGGACAAGTCGAATAAAATGGTTTCACCCTGGTCCCAGAATTCACACTTATGAATTATGATAATCACATAGACGACCCCTTAGTCGCGTGCATACTTCTACTTACGTATGAAACTAAGTTTTACTTATGTATGAGACTTTACACCGATATTAATGTTACAAAAACAAGACACCTGATTTGATTATTAGATTTTCAGATTCACGTATTTCTTAAAGATGTTTTTTCTGTTAGCCCATAGTATATTATAGCGTATCAAATGTGATTATCTATGTTTTTAGTTTGGCGTGTATATCTCTTAAAAATGTATCCATATTAGATTATAAAAGAAAGATGTTCGAGAATCTATTTCTTATATCGGTGTAACTCATGTTTCATACACTAGCGTAAGATTTAATAAACGAGTAAAAGTAAATACATGACTAATAACCTTATTTGTAAAGTGATTTTACAATAGTTAAGATCTATCTTTTAGTTTCACATAACTCTAAACTTCTAGCTTCGTCTCTTCATATTAAACAAAACTAGAATAAGATTCAACTATTTCTCATTTACATCAGTGTAATTCATAGTTATTTTTTATAGAAAATCACAAAAATGACCTTTAGATCAACCATTTTACGAAAATATACATTGAACGCGTCAAGACCTGCCGCATTCACATGAACCAATGCATTTTTTGCGTCTGGGACGCAAAAGATTGTGTCAGAGAATATGTCATGGGTTTTCCGCGCTTACTTTTTTCTTTTCAATCACAATTTTTAAACGATCATATCTTTTTCATGAAATAATATTTTTTTTTATAAAAAATATGAACGTATGAAAAAGTTATGCTCGTTAAAAATTGTGATGAAAAAGTAAAAATAAAATAAAAGTCTAAGAATGATGACACGTGTGAACTTCTTATTCGTTAGGATTTATGAGGCAGCCACAAACGCAATCTCTAAGCTTTAAGGCTGCTGCAGACAACGCGAAACATGTTCGTTTTCATAATTTTGACCGGTCGGTCAACTATCCATTTTCACAATTTTCCCCTTTTTTTAACCATAAATTAATACTTTCATAGTTTATACACTACCATCGAACTAAGAGTAAATACACAACTAATCAATAACTTTATGAATAAAGTTATATATTCTCCAATAAATCAATAACATATTATACGGATAAAAAAAACTTATGATAGCTGCGTAACATTCTTTATGGGAATGGTCGGGCAAACAAAAGCTTAAAGAAGCATCCCACCGACGACAACCACCTTTCACTTTCCCTCCTTTTCCATCATTACCCTCCCTCCATCTTCATATCAACTCTCTTAACCTTCATCAAATCATCATCCACCCCACACAAAATTAATATATCATGGGCAACTGTCTCTTTGGAGGCCCATCAGACCATGATCACATAATCAAAGTCATCAACTCCACCGGTGGCATCATGGAGTTCTACGCCCCCATCTCCGCCGAATCCATCACCGACGAGTTCCCTGGCCACGCTATCTTCCCTGGAACCGACCTCTTCTGGAAACCCATCCCCCATCACGAAGTTCTAGTCCCAGGTAAGCAGGGCCGTTCCAACCTTTTTGGAGACCTTTTTTTCCTTCTTTGATTGTTATAAACGATACTCATTTATTTATCTGTGTTTGGAACCAAGCAAAATTCTTAAACGATTATACCAAAGAGTGGTTAATTTGCTTGTGTAAGAAATCAACGTATCTAAAATAATAAGTTTGCTTATTTTTCTTTTAAGTGGGGCCTTATTCTTTGGCCTAAGACTTGGTTACTTATACTATAAGTCCGGCCTGCAGGTAACTCATACTACCTCCTTCCACTAGACAAAACAAGAGGGACAAAACTTGGCCATGTTAGATCCAACAGCCTGCCAGGAACCGTGGCTTATAGGATGTCGTTTGACAGCCGTAGAATGTTCAAGAGGTCGTATACGGATCATGCGAACAGTTCCAGGAATAACGGGAGCGGGTTTTGGAAGGTGAAGTTGGTTATTAGTCCGGAACAGTTGTTGGAGATATTGTCACAAGAAGGGAGGACACAGGAGTTGATTGAGAATGTTAGGACTGTTGCTAAGTGTGGGAGTGAAGGTGTTGTGTCGTGTAATTCGTCGTCTGCGTTGTCGGATCAGTGGAGTCTTTGCAGCAGTCGTAGCAGAAATGGTTCGAAGAAAGATGTTGTGTTAGAGATGTAAGTAGTCAGTGTAGTAAGTTTGTTTAATCTTCTTTAAAGGAGTTACAATGTTATATCAATTAATTACCATATAATTATTAACACCAGTTTTTACTTTAATTGAGTTGATATAATTTGTTAATGTTACATAGGGTTAAAGAAGGCTCCCCTTAAAGAAATTCACGAATTATTGTTGTATGTAATGAATTATCATTTTTATGTACTTTTGAGCACGGAACCAGAATGATTTAGTTAGGGGGTCATCATAAACTTCTATTCTATACTGGTTCAAATTAGGGGGTCCATCTCTAAGTTTGTACTTCAAAAACTCAAAATTTATAAATAAAATTCAATAAGTTCTGGTGACCGGAGGGTAAACAGACTCTCACCCCCTCTGGTTCAGCCCCTGCTTTTGAGGTAAAAAGAGTTGATAGTTTCATTACAAGGTGTTGCAGTTAGTGATTTATACAAGTAACCTGCCGTTTGATAAACCGTCATGTTAGCAAAAACCCTTGTCACTTCAAAGATTGACAATTGCCAAAAATTGTTGTTACTTATACATCAAGTAATTGGTTAAAGATTAATGTATTTTATATTAAATGGGTTAAATTATTAAAGTGTATTAAATTAAATTAAAGGGAAAAAGTACTAGTTTATTTTATGCATTAAGGATAAAATTAACTGTTAATTCATGGGTACCATTGGAGAAGCAAGTTTCCGCGCGATTATTGAAGAAGACTTAGGTAACATCTGCGGTTTGGATTCGTCTTGGTGGTGGTGGTGTAGCATCTCAACTCGTCTACGGTCTATCCAAGGCAAGAGCAAAACTGTAACCGTGGAAACCTATTATAGCCTCACATGCGCTTCGATGCTCAAGTCAGTCATGTATCTCAGGTCAAAAGCATATGAATTTATAATCACGTGTGTACGTACGTGTATGGCTCTCTATTGAACATTGAGAGTTGATAGTTAAGTAGTGGAGAGATGGAAGGTTCTCCACCAAGGTTGGTTAACTATCATCCATTATTGACGAGAGTGGGAAGAATGTGGACCAAGTCATAAAAGGTCTGGTGGAATCAATTTGGCACGTGAAGCAAGAAAAATTGGTATTAGGCGGCATTTAGGTGGTATACTGGTATATATATATATATATATATGACCAGAGACGGATATAGAGTGTAACAACTAACAAGGGTAACCTCTGTCGCCCTTTGACGCTCTGTCGATATTGTATATTTTGAATAAATTTGACGTTTTTTCGATTTCATTACCCTTTTAGAATTTGTTTTGAAATGTTGCATTATAATAATTTTCTAGATCTACCACTGTATATGACATGCATATGGTATTTAGCATTTGGCAAGTGAAGCAAGATGGATTACACTTGCCGAGAAATACATCATCATACTCAGTAAATCCCACCAATAGCAAAGCTAAGGTAGGGTCTGAGAAGGGTAAGATGTAGACAACCTTACCTCTAGCCCGTAGGAACAGAGAACCTTCTTCCAGTGAGACCCCCAGCTCGATAGTAGTTTTGCATCAAGACTTGTACATAAGGCACATAACACTCAGGAAACGGGACAAAGACCGATTAGTGCATGTCCCCTTTTGTCTTTTGGCTATCAACCCCACCACATGATGCATGATTAACCGTCTGCCGCTTTTAACATTATTTTCACGAAGTTAGTAAAATAACGTTAAAATTAGTGCAATTTCACTTTTGCCCTCCGAGCGCCCACACATATATACATTACATGCGCATACTGCAAATGAGGCGTAGCTTCCGAGAAATACAAAGAAAATAAACCAGGTGGGACATCAAAAGTGACACAATGCAAGGTGAGCAAGCAAAGCAAGTACACGTTAACATAACCAAACCGAATTAATCAAACCCAAAAATTAATCCGGTTAAGCAATAACTAATGAACAAAAAACCATTATCCGTTTTCAATTTTGATGTATGATATAAATGAATTAACTTAATCAATTATACATATAGGCATATAGCTGTTCTTCTTTAACCCAACCGATGTGATGAGTTCAAGCTACAAGCTAAGAAAATTGTAAATACACACACATATATGTCCGTATACTTGTTGCATCAACTTATGTTGCACTAATGTGGCTTCAACATCATGCAGGTCCAACAACTTAATGATTTTTTTTGCATTCCCAATCGAACATTTTCTACACTCCCATCATATCGGATGGTCCAAGAGGACCACTACATCAAAAAAGCAAACGATTTTTTACCAACTAGTTGACTTTGGTTAAGCGGCCCATAACCAAACTGAACCCAGGCCGAAAATCAATCAAAAGAAACCACCCAAACCTAGTTGAATCAAGTAAAAAACTAGAGTAAACTGCCATTTTGGTCCCTGTGGTTTGGGCACTTTTGCCATTTTAGTCCAAATCTCAAACTTTTTACATTTGGGTCCCTGTGTTTTGCATTTTGTTGCCATTTTAGTCCAAAATTTAAAAACCCTATTTTTTGACTGTTGCAACCTCCTATTTTGTTTTTTAGTTCAGGGGCATTTTGGTCATTTTGCTTTTCATTTAACATTTTCTTAATTCACAAATTAAGATATATATATATATATATATATATATATATATATATATATATATATATATATATTAACTAGGTGAAACATCCGCGCTACGCGGCGGGGCGTCCGGTAAAAAGATGGTGAGCGTATTTTTATAACAACCCATCACATAAACGATATACGATAACCAAAGAAGCTGCATGTCTTCATAGTTTGTTTTGTTGCAAGTGAAAAGCATTGTATTTTGAATACAACTCATTCTTAATAAAATTTATATCTCAACGTTAAGAAAAAAACTAACCGTATGCTTATTATTTTTTTTTTTTATAAAAATAAAGAAAGTCAGTTGTTAGATAAAAATAAAATTACTAAAAATAATTGGGTTAAATATATATGTAGTTTGTAGTATGAGAGCTGAAATCCATAAAAAACGAATACCTATCCGGATAATTCGATAAAAAAAACGTTTTATTTCAAACATAACTCAACTTTTTTTCAAAACACTTATAAGGAGCCTTGAGAAAACAAATTAATTACAACAACGTACTTTGTTATTTTTATGTTCACCTAAGTTATGAGTGAAAAATAAAATTAGTAAACTTAAATGAGTTATCAACATATATTAAACATGTGTTGTTTATAGTGTAAAGAGTGAATTATTTATCTTCGTTTACCTCTTATAACTATTTATTATATTCAAAGTTTTCATATAATAATATACTTATTTATGTAATTTGGATTTTTTTTTAATCAAACAATAACTTTAAAATTATTTTAACAAATAGATGGTTAAAAGAATACAAATTCTATATTTTGTATTGGAAATATTATTATAATCTTGATTATTATTACAGTAAATAAAAGAAAAGGTCAAAGTTTAGTTTCATGTAGAAAAATAAAGAAAAAATATACATAATTTAAAATAATTAATTAAAAGAGGTACTGTACACCCTCTTTAGAAATGTAAGGTATAGAATATACACACATACATATATAATCTGCAGTTCATCTTCATCATCGACTTCAGCTCTCTCTCTTCTCTGAACTACCACCACACCCCCACCACCGCATCATCCCCACCACCACCATCCCACTGCCGCCAACACCACATCCCCGTGAACTCTCTCTCTAAAACCTGCACACACACACTCTCTCTTTCTCTCTCCAAACACCCATCTCTCTCTCTCCTCTCTGTCGAACACCACCACCACCACCGTGATGAGAACCGACATCGGAAAACGACACCAATGAGAACCGACATCGGAAAACGGCAGCGTTGATTGATGCTGATGAAGGAGGTTCGAAGTTTCCCCAAATAAATCATCATCATCCCCAAATAAAACCCTAACTAGAAAGAAACTCAGTCGACTGATTCTGCTCTTCCGGTTGTTCCGATAATGTTTGTGGTTAATATAATGTGTTTTGATTGAATTTTTGTTGGATAAAATAGGAATTAGACTCCATACTTGTTGAATTCGGTGTATACAAGTCAAATTTAGGGATGTAAACAATGGTGGTTGTTGGTGTTCGACAGAGAGGAGAGAGTGAGAGAAGAGAGAGATGGGTGTTTGGAGAGAGAAAAAGAGAGTGTGTGTGTGTGCAGGTTTTAGAGAGAGAGTTGAGGGTGGTGGCGGTGTAGGTTTGATGGTGGTTGTTGGTTTGGTGGTCATCGGCCGTGGTGGCCGCCGCCCCCTCCTTCTCTTCATCAGATATGGGGCGGTGGCAGGTGATGCGGTAGGTGTGGTTGGGAGTGGTGCCGTCGCAGGTGGTGTTGTGTGTGGTGGTTGGGAGTGGTGCGGCGGGTGGTGCAATGGCAAATGGGGAGGTGGAGAACAATGATGGTATTGAGAGTGGTGGTGGTGGTGGTGGATGGCAGTTGTTGGTGGTGGAAAAATGTAGAGAGTGGGGTAGAGAGAGGGGATGCAGGTTCTATATAATTTTAGAGAGAGAGAGAGCAGAGTTGTATGTTGAGAGAGAGAGAGAGAGATGTCTGTATGTTGAGAGAGAGAGAGAGATTTATTATAATTGAGTTATAATAAAAATATAATAAATCTAAAATGACCAAAATGCCCCTGAGGGTAAAAACAAAATAGCAGGTCATTAATGGGAAATCTGATCAAATTTGAAATTTGGACAAAAATGGCAACAAAATGCAAACCACAGGGACCCAGATGTAAAAAGTTTGAGATTTGGATTAAAATGACAAAAGTGCCCAAACCACAGAGACTAAAATGGCAGTTTACTCAAAAAACTATTTAAAACTTTAGGCCCACCCTTGGCTTTCCTCATGTGGTCCTCCCCTATATAATACGATGAGAAGTCCTGATATATAGGAGGTATCTACTCTCTTAAAATCACATATTGCCCTTAGTCATACATACATACATACATACATACATACATACATACATACATACATACATACATACATACATACATACATACATACATACATACATACATACATACATACATACATACATACATACATACATACATACATACATACATACATACATACATACATACATACTCATTATTATTAGTCCATGTGTAGCGGAGTCGTGATGGAACCGTTATGTGGGTGATGGCGCTCCATAGCGCCGGAACCCCCCGGGTGTTATGGCGTGGGAAAATTTTTCCCAGCGATGGTGATAGCATAGTGAAGTGGTTTTTTTGTGTGGGTGAAGGTGAGTTGGGGAATATGTTTTGTGGGGTTATCTGTTAACTACTAACCCAAATATTATGGGGTTATGTAGGGTTATTTTGGGGTTACGAGGGGTTACCGCTACTCATGGCCTTATAATTCAGACTAAAAATGCCCCTTTCAACATCACTAAGGGGTTGACTCTGTTCACATTCTACACGGGGTCGTTGTCACTACAGATGACGACAAGTTTTCTAATTCATAGCCATATCAGAGCCTGTAAGAGAATGTATGAGAATCTGACTCATCTCCATTTATAGCGTTGGTAAGTTTTAAGCCTCATCCATTGCCATTTCCTTGTACACTCTTAGAAGCTCTTACATGGCTATAGTTTTCTAAACCTTTGTCACTTATAGTGGTGATGATCTGCTAGTAAAAAAAAATCCTAAAATAGATGTGCCAACTCAGCTGTATCTTTATAATCCGTGGTGCAGTGTTGCCCATGAAATTAAAACTTGAATAAACTTGCTTAATGGGCAAGTTGGGAAGAAGCCTTTCCAAAGCATAAATGGGCCTTTTGGCCCAAAACAATAGTTCAATTGACCAATCTATTATCGATTCCACTAATTGATTCGTCTTAATTTGTTTTTCCTAAAATCTCAAACTTTAGGCCAATTTATTAATATGGGTGGGGTTCGGCTACAAAGTACCTTTTTCCTACAAAATGTACAAAGTTATAAAACACTACAATTTTAGTCATAAAACACACTCAAAACTCACAAATAACATAGAGAAGATCACTAAAACGCAATATCCAAACCCTAACAATCCATAAAAACTTGAAACACACCATACTAGAACTATGAATATAAAATACAACAGAATAATCAACATAAAACACACTAATGTTAGTCATTCGATAATCAAAGCCTAATCATCCAAAACACAACACAAAACCCACAAATATGACGTTTAAGCAATCTCCA
>JARYGA010061102.1:0-23487 GCA_030545235.1 Helianthus tuberosus | reverse complement strand
AATGTTGTGTGATGATGAACTAGTAGAGATGTGCTTTATAGTTTTGTACCTTATACATTAATTATGATGCCTACCAAGTGTTTGATGAAATGCTTAAGAGATGAATGTATTGTAACACCCTTACTATTTTAAGAGAGTTCTAGTACCAATAACGACAATTAGTTGTGCATTTACATATACATATCACATATAAAAATACGGGTTTATTAAAAACTTTTACAGTTTAAAAGTTTTACAACAATGTAGTTGGGTTCGTCGTTTAAAAGTTACGACATAAGGCCGTGCGGAAGCTTTAATCTCGTGTGTTCGGTTCTTCGATTAGGTTGATCATCATCCGGCATCCCGTAATATACCTATGATCAAAACCAACATGAAAGTTTGTTTTGATAGCGTAAAATGAGTTTAACCAAGTTCATAGCATCAACCAACTAAAACAAAATATATATATTTTTTTATATTTTATTTTTCTTTTCGGATTCATGCCTCTCGCGCCACGCGAGAGGCTTCTTCTCATCTTTCGCGTGCCGCGACATCCGTTGCGTGGCGCGCCGGATTTACCACACTCCCTCGCGTGGCGCGAGGGAGACCATTTTCCAGCAGGTCCATTCCTGGAACCTGCATATCTGCCAGCTATGGTTATTAATCAAAAATCAAACTTTAAAGTGCCATAACTTTCGTTCTAGTTATCCGTTTTACACGATTCTTTTTCCTACGTGTCCGTAATTAAATTACGGACCCGTTTATCACATTTGTTTGTATAAAAATCTGATTTATCCAATGTTGGCTCATAAATCCTTTAGGTGATTATTCGACCCGTTTGGCATTATTATTTCACTACATGCTCTAAAAAGAAAATAGTTAATTCCTATCATTTTACCCATCCCGGGCTTGTCAAACCTTAACGTTTTCGCTCCCATCCTAGAGTTTACGTAGGCGTTTACATTCACCGATTCATTTATATCTATCTAAGCATTTAACCACAATTTACTTCTTAGTCTATTTTGACCCGCAAACGTTTTTGCCTATACTTTTTATATGTATCTAAGGGTTTTAAAATCAATAAACAAGTTTCTAAACAAACTCTAACGGTCGTTTACCCGGTTCGCCCGTTAAGGGCTTTTTGGTCAATTATAGTCTCTTATTTTACGACAAAAGACTCTCACCAATTATTGACCAAATTAGCACTTTTAACTACAACATAATTATACGTACCTGGCTCGGATCAATACATTGACCCGTTTTAATACCTTGTCTCGAAAATTTGCTAATTCATAGCAACGCTAATTCATTAGCCGCTTTATCCTGTAAGCATAAAACTCGACAAGTGCTTATTAGTCGATATTTGTCAAAAAGGTATCCACATTACCATTTGACCCGTTTTACTCTTTTTATTCATTAGGCTTACTTATAGTAACCGTTCAAAAACCCATTTTTATAATTAGTTTTTCATGGCTAATTTACCGTTCTATCTCTTTTACCATTAAACATGGTTTTTATCATTTATATTAGTTCCGACCCGTATTATTTCGCGTCGGGAACCATATCTTGAATATTATCCTTATTGTATTTGAAACTTATAGGATGAACATTTATTTTACTAAAAGGTGTAAGTTTCACTTACCTTGCATCCGGTTATGTCCTTTTTCCGCGTACTCGATCCGTTTGACCCGCTTCTTTCCCAAGTCTTCATCTAGCTTGTCTAGAGTCAAACTATCATTTTCACAATTCGTAAGACGGTTAGATTAGTCATAATCGTTTACAACTATTCCATCCTACGGGTTTTATGTCGAATTTATCATTCGACCATATCAAAATTATCATTCGATCTAATCATTGGTCGATTTGACTTTTTAAAAGTCAATTGACTTATCAACATATTCAAATGCACATTTGGTTCATTGAACTCACTTAGGCATATTTCATCCGAACTCTTAATGAAATCAAATTTTACACACAACCAAGTAGACCGCGATTTCATTCAGGCATTTCATATCACTGAAAAATAGGTTGTTTTTGGTGACTTGTTTAACCTGTTTACAAGTCTTCAAAAATTATGATTTTTTATGTGGCATACCTCTCGGAGGGTTAGGCATTGTGTTAAAATTTCAAGATCTAACTCTTTACAAAAAATTCGTAAAAATTCATTTACAAAGCTGCAATCAGATTCGTCACTTCTGACTGTAGCTTACGGAAAAATTCATTAAAAATTACTCGTTTATCCGATTGACGAAATTCCAATTGGCGATTCTTTTAATCGCTTAAAACTATCTACAGTAAAAATTTGAGATCATAACTAATTTCCTAAATTGAGTTATGACATTCGTAATGGGCCGTAAATTCTGCCAGAAAACGTAGCTTGAACCTTTGATACGGAAAAATTCATAAAACGCTCAATTTTCGTCGAAAAAATGCGATTCTAGTGGGGTTTTAAAGATATTTCCTGGAATTACATTTTAAACTCAAGAAACACATGTTTTTGTCTCGTTTTGTTTAGGTTACAACCAATACAAGTCGGCTGTAAATTCTGATCAGGAGCTGTTTGAATTCAGCTTTCAATTTAAGCATGTTCTTGACATCATAACACTAATTTTTAGCAATCAAAACCCTAAAAACATCTCATACATGAATTTAGCATCAATAAAATCTGAATTTACTTGAGCTAGGCATGATTTCAATATATTATTGTCTAGGGTTTACTCCTAAACACTATTTCACTTCAATATCATCCATACCACAATCATGCAACATCAATTTCGAATTTCTTATGTACATCAAGAATTCTCAACTTCATAAATATCAAAAATTCGACATACCTTACGATCCTCACGACTAGGTGATCGTTTCTATGTATTCATGCATCGATTTGGGGCTTGAATCAAGCTTCAATTTGTTGATTTTGCTGAAGTTAGGGTTTTTAACCCTTTTTTCTTCTCCTGGGCGATTTCATGCACGCACACACATATCCGGTGTATGTTGAGTTTTATTTTTTTTATTTTTAATCAATATAAGTTCCCCACTTGACAACATTAGTCCCTCATGTTTTTATCTTGATAAATTGAAGCTACTACTCACCATTTATCATTTAACCACATACTACTAACTGGGTTAATTATTCCTAGTTAACTTAATAGGTTCGGGAAGTTATAACTCGTTATATTTTAAGTCCCGTTAACTCGGGCCTTTTATATACTTTGTTTTCTCAAAGTATATGTCCTCTTTTTAATTAATATTAGATTTGTTTACTTAAATCATAATATTTACCGGGTAAATTTTCACCACTAACGGTATTTTACACATCATTAACATTAACGTGGTTTAGTTACCAAACCCGTTTTTGGGGTGTTACATGTATGTGTAACATGGAAAATGGTAGAATGAATTTGATAGACTAAATGAATGAACGAATGTCTTAATGTAGGCGTGAAGGAAGAAGGTACAAGCACTAGGAAAACGGAAGGCACACAAGATCGAGGTATGTTCCATTGTGCATACAAAAACTTTACTTATATTTTGCTAATGTTCGGGAAATACAATTCTTAGTTACATTGGTTTGCGGTGGTTAATAAGTAGATAACAAATCCCATGTGGATTTGGCTATGTAAGTGAAAGTCGTATTAAGTTATGTAAATTGACCGGTTCAAGTTGAACTAGTCAAGTAAGAAAGAATCGTTCAATCCGTCATGTACGGGTAGTCATGAAAGCAATTACGAATGTAGAATGTATGATGTTCAATCTGTTATACGGATCGAACGAATGTTGTATGTTGCAAGTAAATAACCCGATGTTATCGGGTTATGAATGGTATGTCTTATCTCATTTATGAGAATATATGTTAGACCCGTTTTAATGTGTAGTCGAATGTAAAAATGAAAGGAAAGAATGTAAAAGGATGAAGCCGGAATTTTAGTGTTCTAAAGTGAAATAGATAATAAGACTAACTCCTTAAAGTTTTGTTGTTGATGTAGGTAAATCCTCAACCTAAGTGATTGGACGACTTGGAACGAGCGCACTTAATCTACGCCCACTTCACGCTTCCGTCGTAAGTCATTTTAATGTGGTCTTAATTTTTGGTTTTATGTACTTCAACTTATGTAGTCTTTTGATGTTCTTGTGGTTTGGACAATAACTTAGTAGTAGTAGTAGTAGTCTTGTTGTAAAACAATGTAAACACGTCTGTTTTGGGTTTTGACAAAGGTCTTTTATGTTGAAATGTTTTACCGTATAAAGCAGGTGTTAGTGGTCTATGTACGAATGGGTCATTCCGAAAATTTCTAAAATTTTTCCTACATGTTATGGTCTTTTGAAAATGTAAAGTTAGGGGTGTAATATGAGCTTCCTAGGTTATCGTTGACACGTAATTTGAAACACTATTACTTCTACGTGACCTAGTAAGGTTTAAATGTTAGACTATGGGGTATGGAGAAGCTAGTCCTTGGAGGATGGCAAATAAAATACGCAATATATATATATATATAGGGGAATGCTCCATAAAAAACCCTTTAAATTTAGAAAACTTTGGAAACCCAACATGTGGCCTAGATTGCTCTACATCAACATATGCTTTTAGAGCTTTGAAGGGTAGGATTGTCTTTTTACACTACCCAACTCAAAAAGACATCTTGACTTTTGTGTACTGATTTGACAACATTTATTTCTCATTTATCTTCCCAAACCTCTCTCTCTCTTCTTTTAATCTGAGTAGTTTCTTCCTCTCTCTTCATCAAATCTCTCTCTCTTCCACCACACCACCATCACCACCGCACCACCACCATCATCACCACCGCACCACCATCTGTATTGTACCTCTGGCACTACCGTAAACACCTCCAACCCTGTTGCACAACCCCCACCACCGTTGCACCTTTACCACCGTCGGCCGACCGCCGCTGCACACCCCCCACCACTGCCACCACTGCCCCTCCACCACCGCTATCCCTTAACCCCAACCCATATATTCAGTTCCTATATTCAGATGTGGAACTGAATATATTTAACTCAAAATGGCACCAGATCTGAATGTTGCCATCATCAACTACTGCTCAAAGGTCACTTATGTCGAAGGAAGCTCCACCATTTTTTCTTAGTGCTACCAACAGATGTGTGAATAAAGTTTCTTCCTTTTTTATTTTTTTATTCGATTTGGGTCCGATATTTGTGGTGATTTTTGCGATGAGGTAATCTTGATTTAGTTTCTTGATTTGATTATTGCATTGTGGGTTTTTGTTTGTTGTTTGGATATGATGATTTAGGGGGATCTCGTTAATGTGAAACACGAACAACAAGTCTGTTAATGCTCACGTTTTTATCTTGCTTGTTTGCTTCAGTAGTTTTTTTCTTTTCAGTCGATTATAGAATATGGGTTTTGAAACACGAACACCAAGTATAATAGTTAATGTTCGTAATTAGACCGTTAATGTGTCTTATAGATTACAAATTACAGTTTGTATAATTCCAACCGTTATTGTGAAACACGAACAACCGTTAATGTTCGTATAGATTACAAATTATAGACCGTTAATGTTTCGTATTTAACGTGTAATCTTGTTGTTTTTAGTTATGTGTACTTTGTTTAGTTGCTGAATTTTAGACGTCTAATAATCGGCACATCTGTTTTTAGAAACGAAAAGCCAAGTTTGTCTTACAGCACAACCAACGTAACACGTGTTATAGTCTGAACTCCTGTTTCACAGCTAAGCCAAGTTTGTCTTACAGCACAACCAACGTAACACGTGTTATAGTCTGAACTCCTGTTTCACAGCTAAACCATAGTAACATGTTATAGAGACATGTATTAGGGTATGACGATGTATTAGAGACATGTATTAGGGTATGACGAATTAATTGCAGGTTTTTAGTTCTGTGTACTTTGTTAGTTGTTGTTTCAGTTGTGTAAGATTAATTTGCAGGTTTTTATTTTTGTGTTAAAAAGTTGTGCTTGGTTTGGTTGCTTGTTTGGGCTTTTGATCTGAATAGTAACTGTTTTTTGTTGGTTTGGTTGCTTTGTTTAGGGCTTTTGATCTGAATAGTAACTGTTTTTGTGATGTTATCTGAGAAAAAAGATTTTCTGGCTATGAATGTGTTAATATTTATGTCTGGTTAACGACTTAACGGTTATTTTAATTATTTTGTTATTAGGATGGTGATGGATACAAGGGAAACAAGTTCCAATTCTCGGGACCGTTGGTTTCGTCAAACGTGGACCAGATGCTTAAGGATCATGACCATGTTTATGTTACAGCACAACACAACTAACACGTGTTAGTTGTATGCATTTTTGTTTACTTCAGGACATGCATGTGTTACATGTGACATGAAACCCATACAACGTAATACGTGTTAGTGCTATGTATTTTTGTTTACTAGTAATATGTAATGTGAGACTCTTCTTGTTTTCTCTAGTACTTGATGTAAAAACGGTCTAGACTTAACACATTTTTTGTTGGAGGTGCCCATATTTGTACCTCTATTGTTACAGTTTCTATTGAAGTTTATGCATCCATTCTAGAAGTCTTAAGACATGTTATAATAGAGGCTTAACACACGTTATATCAGGTTTACTCTGTTGTTATTAAGTTACTATTGGAGTTTATTCATCCATTATGGAAGTCTTTACACACGTTATAATAGATGCTTAACACACGTTATACATTTTAGTCACTTAACACGTGTTACAGTATGTATATACACATCATGGTGTTTTGGAAACCAATAGCTTATACATGACACCATGTTAGGTTAAACCAAGATTATAACAGAGGGTTAACACATTTTATCCCAGGTATACGATGTTACGATATTAACTTGTATGTTCCATATTAACTTGTACACGTGTTACGATCAGTATATGCACACCATAGTGTTTTGCAAACCACTTTCATATACATGAATACAAGTCGGGTTACAACAAGATTATAATGGTGGAGGCGCCCGTAGTACCTCTACTGTTACAGTTACTATTGAAGTTTATGCATCCATTCTGGAAGTATTAAGACATGTTATAATAGAGGCTTAACACACGTTATATCAGGTTTACTCTGTTGTTATTAAGTTACTATTGGAGTTTATTCATCCATTATGGAAGTCTTAACACACGTTATAATAGATGCTTAACACACGTTATACATTTTCAGTCGTTTTAACACATGTTAAAAAGATGTGTTTGGTTTGGTTGCTTGTTTGGGCTTTTGATCTGAATAGTAACTGTTTTTTGTTGGTTTGGTTGCTTTTGTTTAGGGCTTTTGATCTGAATAGTAACTGTTTTTGTGATGTTATCTGAGAAAAAAGATTTTTCTGGCTATGAATGTGTTAATATTTATGTCTGGTTAATGACTTAACGGTTATCTTATCTTTTTGTTATTAGGTCGGTGATGGATTCAAGGGAAATAAGATCCAATTCTCGGGACCGTTGGTTTCGTCAAAACGTGGATCAGATGCTCAAGGATCATGACCATGTTTATGTTACAGCACAACACAACTAACACGTGTTATATGTTGAACTTCTCGGACATGAACAAGAACCCGTTTTGCGTATCTTAATAACGCATTTTCTGTTGTAGGCGCCCGTATTTGTACCTCTACTTTACAGTTACTATTGAAGTTTTATGCATCCATTCTGGAAGTCTTAACACATGTTATAATAGATGCTTAACACACGTTATATCAGGTTTACTCTGTTGTTATTAAGTTACTATTGGAGTTTATTCATCCATTATGGAAGTCTTTACGCACGTTATAATAAATGATTAACACCCGTTATACATTTCAGTCGCTTAACACATGTTACAGTATGTATATACACATCATGGTGTTTTGGAAACCAATAGCTTATACATGACACCATGTTAGGTTAAACCAAGATTATAACAGAGGCTTAACACATGTTATCCCAGTTATACGGTGTTACAATATTAACTTGTACACGTGTTACGATCAGTATATGCACATCATGGTGTTTTGCAAACCACTTTCATATACATGAATACAAGTCGGGTTATAATGGATGCTTACATGTTAGGATTACAAAAAGATTACAATATTAACTAATCTCACCATTAAACTCATCGCCCCCGTCGACTGTTTTCACCCTTGTCACATGTTAAGCAATTACATGTTTCGAACAGACAAATTGTAACACATGTTAGATCAGTATATACACATCATGGTGTTTTGTAAACCACTAGCTTATACATGAATACATGTCAGGTTACAAAAAGATTATAACAGAGGCTTAACACATGTTATACATTCCAGAATGTGCAAACCAAATGACCCGTTTCATATTATATTTTCCAAAATTACCGGTACATGTGTTACCATAAATGGCTCATTTCATATTACACGTTACATACTAACTTGTACATTTATTACTTGTACAAGTTTTACGCTCAGTATCCACATTATCGGATATTTTAAACATCAACAAAAATAAAATAGATATTACTTGTTTTTTTTAATTAACAAAAGGTTAACACACGTTATATATCATTCTAACAGGGGCTTAACCCATGTTATACACGTGTTACGATCAGTATATGCACATCATAGTGTTTTGCAAACCACTTTATAATAGAGGCTTAACACACGTTATATCAGGTTATTACTCTGTTGTTATTAAGTTACTATTGGAGTTTATTCATCCATTATGGAAGTCTTAACACACGTTATAACAGATGCTTAACACACGTTATACATTTTCAGTCACTTAACACCTGTGTCAGTATGTATATACACATTTGTTATATTGCCTAAACATCCACAAATCTCAACAAAATAGGTTCATAACAAAAACAAATTAACGGAATCTTGAACAACTTCATCTTAATTAAAGAAACAAGAATCATAACATGGTACACCTCATCCACCAAAGCCTAACACTCTCGATTCAGATTTAATTGGGGAAAAACATATGCTATAACTTAAGACCGATTTAATTGTGAAAAAACACCAAACCATGATTCAGTTGCAGAAGACGATGGCGGTTGTAGCAAGGGTTAGGTCAAAACAAAATCATCACCACCGAACACCGCCCCATCAACCATCACTGCCCACTACTGCCCCTGCCACCATCCAACAGAACACACCAAATCAAACCACAACCCCACCTGCCACCATCCAGCACACGAAAACCCCCTTCTCAATTTCGAACAATCTCGTCACCATCCAGCACCACCAACCACCCACCATCCACCACCTTCTACAACCACCCACTATCGCCGCTATCAACCACCAACACCCTAGAATGAACCAGCCACCACCTTCCACCAACCACCAGATCTGCAACCACCATCGTGCCTCACTCATTCCCCTGCCCCAACCATAACGGTCAACAACACCACCGTCACAGCGCTGCTGCTGCCGTGGGTGGCTGGAAACCCACCAGTTTTCTCTCTCTCTTTCGATTTCTCTGGACCTCTCTTTCTCTTTCGATTTCTCTGGTACTCTCTCTCACGGCTCTCACTCTCTCTCTAGGCTTGCAGGTTGTAAGTGTTGTGTAGAGAGAAGGGAAAGTCATGGGGGCTAGGGTTTTGATTTGGGGAGGAGAAGATGAGATCTGTGATTTTAGAGAGAGGGATTGTGATTTTGAATTGGATATGAAGAGAGAGAAAGAGAGGTGTATTAAAGAGAGATGATAGGACTAGACAGTGGAGAGAGAAGTAATATACTACCCAAAATGCCCTTTTCAGTTGACTAATTGTACCAACATGGAGTATTTTAATGTTTTAAATGCTAAAAGTTGTCTAAACAAATCATGACCCTTAATCTATTAAGATGAAACAAGATCAATGGACCACATAGAGTTTCCAAAGTTTTTTAAAAAAGATGGGGTTTCTTGTATAGCCAAGCCCTATATATATATAACTAAAAATGATTTAAACTCTAAAATAAATATCAATTCTTGCATTACATTAAAAAAACAAGTTAAACTTATTAATTAAAAAAACTAGTTTTCATTTGGCATGTCTTCATCACGGCCGTGTACAAAGGTTCGTCGGCAAAATAATCGGCCAATCGGCCACTAATCTATCATGGGCACCTAAATTATTAACACCGAAAAATAAATTAAATAAATTATTAACACCGAAAAATAAATTATTAACAACGAAAAAAATATAACTAAATTATTAACAACGGAAAAACATATAACCTTCTCGGTCTCAGTTTATGGCGGCTTGCCTAGTTCGCGGTTGTGACGTCGTTTTTTCATCTTCCCCCATGATCAACTGTGCTGCCAGCATTACGGGGTTCGCAAAAAACAAATCGCCCTCGCCCGAAGATGACGAACACCACGATGATGAAAAGGACATGCTAAAACTTTATAAAAATTAGATTAAATTGTCAAAATCGTCCCTAAGGTTTGGGTATGTTTGTCAGTTTCATCCAAAACAACTTTTTTGTACTAAATATTCATTCACTTTTGAGATTTTTTTTGTCATTTTCATCCAAAAGTATTATTTGCTTTATTTCTTTTATCAAATATTTGGATAAAAATGACAATAAAAATCCCAAATCTCAGGGAGGATTTTGGCAAAAAAGTTTGACGTATGGATGAAAATGGAAAAAAATCTCAAACGTGAAAGGTAATATGGTATAAAAAGTTGTTTTGAATGAAATTGGCAAACAAGCCCAAACCTTAGGGATGATTTTGGTAATTTATTCTAAAAATTAAGGTAGTGTAAAAAAAGTGAGAGAGTTTGGAAATATTTGGGTTGAAACGGGGGATAAAGGGTACATGTTTATAAGTTAGGAGTGAAAAATATTTTTTTAAAAACTATCCGTTTTCCAACGGCTTTATTTATAAAAAAATAGGTCCGTCTTGGGCGTCGAGGATGTGCAAGAGAAGACGGGGCCAACCCTAGGGGGCGGTGTGCTGGCCCGACACCGGAGCCCGCCGGTCCTAGGCCAGACCCCATACCGTTTAGCCTTAAGGGTTAACTTTTTTGTAGTGTAGAATTTTGTGCATTTCAACTCCAAACTTGATGTGAGCTCTAGATTTTTGGATAAAAACATTTCATGATTAGGTTAAAAATAATGACATTTGAATGAGAAGAGTGAAATAGAGATAATATGTGGTGGTGGTGGTGCAACGGTCATTGGTTTGATATTGTTGACAGGTTAAGTTTACAAGAGACAACCGAAGTATTGAAAAATGCGAGACGAATTTGATGCTTTGGTTTGTAGTATTGGCGAAGTGAACTATTAAGATCTAATAGTTGATGAAGACCGTGATAATCATACTAACTACCATTGTTATGCATACATCATAAACCAAGAGCCGAAGTACTATACCAATAAATGAGATACTTCAACAATATTAAGAGATTAATACTTACATCTATACTATATTATAATGCATGAGGGAGGGGTATTTTAAGATACCTAAAAAATAAGAACTTTTCTCCCCCTTTATTTATAGAAAGACCCCTAAAATGAGGGTAGTTTGGTCTTTTAAACACTAATAATTATATTTTAGACCCCCATTTTATTACACTTGTATTCTTGAGTTTTAACAAAATTATGGATAATTAGTTACACTTTTGCCACCTTATTTTAAACCAACTACCCTCACGATTTTTAAACGGCCATAATTTTTTCATTCGACTATATTATTTAAAAAAAAATTACACCGTAAAAACGAGTATTTTATTCTCTTTAATTTGAGTATAATACCATTATATTTTTTCTTTTTAGTTTAAAAACTTGATATGTTAAGTGATTTATAGTGTCAAGGGTGAGCAATAACCTAAATCAACCAACAACCGAAGGATCGAAAACCAAATTAACAAGAAATAGTTTGTTGGTATTTTTATTGTCGAAACACCGAAATGAACCAAACCTAACCATTCTATATCTATTATCTATACTATTAACCGAATTACCCATAACTCGCAGGAGCAGCATTAACTTATTTCAAATTTCAAATCCTTTGTTTCTCCTTCTTCATTCCCCCTCTCAAATGGATTCCCATTATTTACAACTTTCCTAAACTCTCTCTCTGCAATTCAAATTCAAAACCACCGCCTCTCCATTTCTAAAAGTGGGTGATGCCTCATCAGAAGCAGAATCATGGTCAAGATCAGCCGGATTAGAGATTGTATCGGGTAGGTTTGCTCAATTTCTTTCAATTTCATTAAATATAATGCATTTGTTTCCAATTTCAAGTACGTTTCAGATTTTTTTCTTTGTATTCCCTTCAATTTTGATCATTGTTTGAAGACTCACACTTAGATACACAAGCTTCCTTGTTGGTACGGGGGCGAAGGTGGGCCACTGCTGTTAGGGTTCTACACTTCTACCGATGGTAAAGATATTCATTAGTCTCGGTCTCATTTTTCTTCATTAACGTGTGACTGTATATTTTCCTTCTAAATTTTGTTTTCCTTTCGGATCATTATCGGCCGTTGTTCGATCTTTATCGCGAAAGTAAAGGTATGTTTTTGAAGATAAACTGATCGATTACCACTGTTTGTTCATGAATTCAGCTCATATTTGCGGCTGTGATGCACTTTATATGGTTTGATATTGCGATTTTGAGTTTTTGGTGGTTTTGTTGATAACTACGATTCAATGTCTGGACCACTTGATCAATTTGCAAGGCCTTGTAAGTGTTTAATTTTATTATTTGATCATGTTGTTAATATATTGTAATGCAACTTTAGGTTTTATCATAGTTAGGTTATAGTTTTTGTTATGCAACTTGAATTACTCTACAATTATGTATTTATACTAGGTGATGCACCCCGCCCGCGTTGCGGGCGATGTCCGAATTATTCTCAGCCAATTAAAAAAACAATACTATAGTTTTGCTAGAAATAAAAAGTAAAAAGAGTGTTAATTAGGCAGCTTTTTGATACGATTTTTAACTGGGGGCAAAGTCATATTTTTATTTTTACTTGGCGAAAAAATCAAATTTTTTCGAGGGTAAAATCCTAATTTTTAGCTAGGGCAAAACCATAATTTTATTTTGCACTGGGGGAAAAGACGTAATTTTAAATTGAGGGTGATATCGTAATTTTGAACCGAGGGGTAATTCGTAAATTTTAGCTGGGGGCAAAAGCATAAATTTATTTTGAATTGGGGGTAAATACGTAATTTTAAACTCTGGGCAAAACCGTAATGTTAAAGTAGGTATAAAATAATAAAGTGGTGTAAATTCGTAATTTTAAGCTGGGGGAAAACAAAATTTTATTTTGAACTGGGACGAAAACGTAATTTTGGCTGAGGGTAAAAGCGTATTTTTTTTACCGAGGGCGAAATCGTATTTTTTAGCTCGGGGCAAAAGGGTAAATGTATTTTGAAGTTGAGACAAAACCGTATTTTTTAACTGGGGGCAAAAACGTAATTTTAAAGTGGATATAAAATAATAAACTGGGTGTTCCAATAGGTATTGTTCGCCGCCAATTCGAACCAATGGGAGAGAAACACTATTGCAGGGCGAAAACGTAATTTTAAAGTGTGTATAAAATAATAAAATGGTTGGTCCAATGAGGGAGAGACGGCCGCCCATTTCAACCAATGGCAGGGTGATACCTATTTTGTACAAAAAAAAAAAAAAAAAATTAAGAAAGACAAAGCTAGCCGCCACCCCTGGCCAACCATATGCTTTTCCTGTTACCGGCTGACATCATCAAACTTATGATTGTATATGTTGGAAATGTGTTTTGTGTATTATGTATTATTATGATTTTGGGGATTATTGTTTGTTTCTGGTGGAACTGGTATAACTTATTAAATTTAGGCTTTTTTCTAACTAGAAATTATGGTTGCGACAAGAAACAGTCCTATTTCGTAATGAATGATTCATATTTTGTAATTATTAATTAGGCTTGATGTGACTGAAGATTGGTTAGCAGCTCTTCTCCAGGTCTTCTTTTTTCATGATTTGTAAGTAAATGAATAAAAATCGTTTCTATAATCTATCTGTGTTTTTCTTAGGTGTGGCTGTTGTGGGCATGTGCGACGTTGCTTTGGGCATTGTTGAAGCATATTGGGAATCTCTGAAACCATGGGATATGGTTGCTCGTGTTTTGGTAGTGCAACTTATTCTAAAGGCAAACTTGAAATTAGTTAAAATATCTAATAAATATTTTTCAGAACATTATGGAAAAACAAGCCGCAACTTGTAAAATGAAAGGAAAAAAGAACTATTAATCTAAATATCCCCTTTTTAATCAAGAATATAGTTAAATGAAGCTGGTGGTGCGGTTTCCTGCGTGGATGGGGGAAAATATACCATATTTAACAGAACAATATTGGTTTTGAATGTTGTATCACATTCTAAAGTACGTTAATTCAGTGATCAACTGTCACCCCTTTTGGGTGCTAATCTTGTTGCTTATGAAATGCAGCTTCTATAGTCCTGCAACAGATGCTGGCAAGGGAATTGATTTCTCTCTATGGTACAAGCCAGGTGATTATAACATAGAATTATAATTGACATGTCTTCTTACTACGATATGTTTTTTTTATTTAATTGTTACGGTTTATAGGACAACAATAGTATGGATTACCGAAGTTGTGCATTGGAATGGTTTTGATACATAGAGCCTTCTGCTTCTTTTCTAATATCATGTTGCACTCTTAATAACTTCTGCTAAATAAATTATTCCATTTTAATTTCTTTATTTCTTTAACTGGATGTTGTTTTAGAACAGAATGCACCATCCTGAATTTCTCTGGTGAATTTTGCATTGTTTTCATAGATCGGCATTCCAAGAGTCTTTATTTGGTGATGTTTGTTAAATAGTTGAGTAGGCGACCCTACCGGTCAAAATGAGACCAGTCGAAAGTGAAGCTTTTGTGGTTGCGGATTCTTGCAATGAGAATAATGGAAAAAGACATGGCGATTACTAACTCCAGTAGTGATTATAGTAGTGATTATGACTTTGGTAAGTTGCTCGGACACCTGGTACTACCTATGTACTATACCACACAATCTTTTTTGCAGCTGTTGTATGAGTGTATGACTTGCATTTCTTCAACATGTTTAGCTGCTCCCGTAATTGCTTCAGGAGTTGGTGCTTTGGCCTACATTAGGAACCGTTGT
Organism: Helianthus tuberosus; assembly: GCA_030545235.1. Lineage (NCBI taxonomy): Eukaryota > Viridiplantae > Streptophyta > Magnoliopsida > Asterales > Asteraceae > Helianthus > Helianthus tuberosus. The sequence goes on along the minus strand of JARYGA010061102.1, from coordinate 8,444 downwards.
GCCAGTAATTGGTGTCGGTGGTTTTCCTGCTCTTGCGAAAGCTGCTGGGAGCATTGCAGGTTTTATTGCATAAGAAATTTATGGAATGTAAGATGATGAAATGAGTCATTTGCAAAAGATTCAAGAGATTTAGAAAGATTAATTGAAGGTCTATCACCATAGACGTGGATTGGCCCATGTGCAAAATCTTGATGGCTAATTATTATAACAAACTCAAGGTGTTGTAAGAAGCTCAATGGCTGATATTAAATTACATAGTAACTTTATATTAGTCCATAAAAACAACCACCATTTTCTTATAAAAATGATGTCTTTAGGAGCATTGAAGGTGAAAAAAGAATCGGCCTATTTGCAACGTGGGATATAAAATGCCCATCTTGCATTTAATCAGACGCCTATGGAAAGCCTATGGCCATGTGGCGATGCTGATGATAAGGTATGAATGTGTTCGTAAAAATATACTCAACTAATTCATTTTTACTCTCTTTTAAGTAACTCGATTAAGCAATAAATACTGAAAAACAATGGTTTCAGTTTTGGATCAAGAACTGACTATTTAAAAAAAAAAAACCCAAACTGAGAACTGAGTTTTATAAACTCAAGTAATGACAAGTGAAGCATATGTAACTGGTTCTTTGTCTTGTTGTTTTTGGCCCTGATCGGTTCTGCGCTCCTAAATTAGGGGCAAGGTCACGCACCAAAAAATTATGTCAAGACACATGAACCTCAACACAAGTGAATTTTTGCTGGTTAACACGGACATGACCTGTTCAACCAGAATATTATTTCATTTACTGAAAATTAATGTTGTTAAGTTATATACAAAAAAGATAGATGCATATTATTTATGCTTAAACTATAAAACTTGAAACTACTTTTATTTTTATCCTATAAATTTTGGCATGAAATATCTAATCAGTGTAAAGCTAATAAAACATATTCTGTAGCTAATAAAAATAAACGGGTCAGCCGGCCAAGTCAATTTGAACAAAGTCAAACTAAGCCAAAATCCATTTGGATCGTGTGAGAAATTCACACCCTTATAGGTCTTAATCCTTTACAAGTTTTTTTGTTTTTGGATTGAAACTGCTATGAATACAGCCGTTAAGAAACACAGTACTTGCTCTTGGAGGAGGAAAAGAATCATTAGAGGTTACGAATGAAACCTAATATAATAATAGAATATCAAGTCATTTTACTCATAATTTGTGATTTGAGTTGCAGGTTTTTATCCAAAGGGATTGCAAGGTGAATGGACTCTACAGGGATTAATGGAGTTGCTCTTGTTGGAAGCGTGGATTATCCTCATAGGAAATAAGTATTCAAAAATGGGAATATATGAATCTTGAAAATGTTTTGTATGACATTGGTTTAAAAGTAATAGCAGGGACTTTTAAACTAGCTTTTTGCCATGCATATCGGATTAAAAAAACAAAAGTATGCATTTGTCGTGCCATGTATAACCAAAAGAATATAAAGTGGCTTTTACAAAACAAGTACCGTGTTGTAAAAACATGTGAGATATAAGGAACTTAGTTAAACGAGAACCGACTATATGATATAATAAGATGAAAGAAAACATGACAATGAGATATTGAATTAACTTGTTATCAAAAATCCTATTAGTCGAAAACCGAACCGAACCGATTATTCATAGTTTTATATATTTATAGCTTTTATACATCCATTTCATGTATGTACACCTCAATTTCATGTATTTTTAAGCAAAATTTTTTAGCCAAATTTTGGTTTTGGCGATTAACTGAAATTAGAAGAACCGAATAAAAAACTGCCTGTCTAACTTAATAAACCGAACTAATTAACCTAAAACCGATTGATTAATAAAATAGACTAGCAGATGACTTTGGTTTAGGATAATAACTCAGCCAATCGAATCATGCACACCACAATGAAATGGATCAACACACGACCTCGCTTATAATGTTTATTTACCACAAAAAAATGCTACAATAAATTTATACGAATAAGAAAACCACAAGAAACCAATACCGCAATGCAAAGTGTCGCCCCCGCCGCATCGTGCGGGCACCCTGCTAGTTAATACCAATGGGGTGGTGGTCCATTGGCAAAGGTAAAATCTTTAAACACCTTGGAAGGGGGAGGTCTTGGTTTCAAGTCCCACAGACGACAGGAGTAAGAAATTTGCCGTTCAAAAAAAGAATACTTACATTAATAATCATATATATTTATATATTATGACTGTAGACCCGCATGTTAAACATTTTATTGCACCAATTACAATAGTCAAATGGTTTTCATTTGACTTTTGCTAGAAAAAACATATGCAAAAAATAGATTGGAGACTCCAGCAGTTTATATTCCGTTGGTAATGGATCAAAATGTATTTTACTGATCAGAAGTCAGATTGCAAACGTATATGTACAATATGCATGTGCTATCCGGCATGCTTACCATTGCACACTTTAGTACAACAAATGTTACCCACCGCGAAGCGCATACATACTACACGCCACTAGTTTGGTTAATAGGGGTGCACATTTTCGGGTTGAAACGCTAAACAAGTTTAGATTCTGGTCAAAATGCTCAAAACCTATGGTGGAGAAACTGGTTTGGGTCGGAAATGATTTCATGGAATGGAAAACCCCCAACTGGTGGGAATCAAACTTAGTTGGTTTGAGACCTGACTAAGTTTGATTCCTGTTCAAAACCAAACTTAGTTTCTAAACAGTTTTAGTAAATAAAATGATTTTTTAATAAATTAAAAACTAAATATACACAAATAAGCAACATAAAATTCTTCTTTAATTTATTTTTGGAATTATAAAGCAACAAAACATAAATTCATTAAAAACATAATTTTAGGAATTACGATGCGAATACAATTTACCTTTTTTATTCAGTGACATCATCGTCGTTTAATGTTTATTGTTCACCGGAACTATAGTTGATCATGGTCACTTTGAGAAGCCATCTTTTGGGAGCCTATTCTGAACGTTTTTTTTGAGTTTTGAGAGAATAAAGTGTGCTTTTGAGAGTTATAATTGAACCAATACACCCAATGCCTATTTATACTAATATATGGGAGCATACAGGCTAGAAAAGCCGAAAAAAGTATTTCCAATGGCTATATAGCCATTTTGCAATGGTCATATTTTTTTAACATCATGAACCGGTTTTATAACTTGTTTTGCAAAATGCCAAGCGGATCCCAAATCGACGGTTTATTTCGGATTCACAATGATTTCTCCAAAACCAGTTTCATTTTTGGTTTAGGTAAGGGTCGAGTTCCAGTCTCGGTTCTCAAACAGGTTTGAGTGTGACTGATATGATATTGGGCATAATAATGTAAACTTTGAAGCCATACAAGTTTATAGGCCCTATTACCCTAAATGGTTTCTCTTCTGGAACACCCTCATAGAGGCCCATGATATAATGGGCTTTATGTAGCGAGTTGGACATTAGAACTTAGTAGACTTCAATCCACAAAACTTTCATAATTGTAACCCTAAAATTATGTTTATCAAGTACTGTTTGTTTTTTTTTTTTTTTTTTATAACATGGCGGAAATTCATTTCAACAAATAACGGAAACCTGTAAATTACTACCATGAAGTTTAATATTGTATTTTTTAGACACCATTGTAGATAAAGTAACACACATCGGCTAATAATTTATTTTTCAAGAAAATAGTTTGATCGAATAATAACACACCGTGTCCCATACTCGGCCCAATACCCATTGCGCATATGTCAAGTAATTACACGTCGGATATCGGGCTTACCCGCAGGTATACCTGTTAATTTCTTAAAAATTATTCTTTGGAATTTTCAAATACATTTTTTATTACCAGTTGAATTTTTATATTCTTAATAACTACAATAAGTTAATCACTATAAAAGTTTAAAATATCTATTATATGTCAATATCAATATGTAAATTTCACAAAAAAAAAAAAAAAAAAACCTATTTCGTATTCGTAACATACTAGTGTAAATAATATCATCAAGATATATATATTTCAAAAAAAAAATATTTTCCAAGTAACAAAGCTATTATAGTGAAGAATTACTAAACAAGGATTAAGGGTAAAAAACAAATAAAAACTACGATTTTTGAGGATATGTTTCGGGTAATCGGGCCAAGTATCACCTAATTCCATACCCGTGATTTTTTTCCAATCTCATACTCGGTTCTAGGGATGAGCAAAATGGACCCGGTACCGGTACCGAATTTACCAAACCGGGTACCTTTTCGGTATAGATTCGGTACCGACTTTTGACATTTTCGGTACCGGTTCGGTACCGGTATTTACCGGTTTTTACCCTCAAATACCGGTACCGAACCGTACCGTACCGGGTATATTCGGTACCGGTACCCACTTTTGAGGATTTTCGGTACCGGTACTTTTCGGTTCCGGTACCGGTACTTTCGGTTCCGGTACCGGTTCGGTACCGGTCGGTACCGAGCTCATCTCTACTCGGTTCCATACGCATCAGGTTTCGGGTATACCCGTCGGACTCATGCTTTGCCCCTTAGACCCTGCCTGTGGTGCGACCTCCTAACTTAGTAACTTGTATCGATGTAAACTATTTTCTAAAACGATTTATAACGACCCAAACTCGTTACCCAACCAACCCACATGTTTTTACGAGGTTTGCAGTTATCCATTTAGCCTAAAGCCACGACTATTAATTCATCAGTAATATCCAACACTAAACATCATTTTTGTTCCCTTAAAAACAATTTCTACTTACTTATCTTAGATATATCCGGGATATGTCGTTTCTTTATTGCTTTTCATGACACTGCCCGAAATGCTTTTCCTTTCCTTTATATAATCATTACTGTTTTTTTTTTCATGTTGCATGCTGTTAATGGCAGGTTTTCCTCTCTCTCTGTATACATACATATAATATATATATACACATGTGTGTGTTAATGAAAAGTTTTTGATGTGGAGGGTGGATTTTAGTGAATAGAACAGTGGTTAGACCACTAATCAAGTGGATTTTAAATTTTATAGAGGTGGCCAGATTTTACGGTACTTTTTGCAACCTCATAAATCATGATGAGGATTCCTTTATTCCACTAGTATTTAATATTCATGAGTTTAAGATTTAATAATAGTGCGTGCCTTTAATTTGTTTTCCTAAAACTATATAATATATTATTTAAAATATCATTAAATAGTTACAAGCCAGCCAAGAAATGAAGTCTTTGGATATATAATAATAAGATAAATCAAATTTCAAAAGTGGTATTAAAGACGATGTGTCCCATAACCATAAATCTCTCATCTTCAAACCTAAATTTCCTTCCTTAATAAAGAAGAGATGGACCACACCATGTAGACAAAAGACATCAATCAGGAACTAATAATTGACTAGTCAAAATGCATGCCATATGGATCCTATGTGGGGCTTTCATTTCATAACATCCATCTTTCATTTCATATTACTTCAACCCAAATCATGCATGTTTCGATGGACAAGTCGAATAAAATGGTTTCACCCTGGTCCCAGAATTCACACTTATGAATTATGATAATCACATAGACGACCCCTTAGTCGCGTGCATACTTCTACTTACGTATGAAACTAAGTTTTACTTATGTATGAGACTTTACACCGATATTAATGTTACAAAAACAAGACACCTGATTTGATTATTAGATTTTCAGATTCACGTATTTCTTAAAGATGTTTTTTCTGTTAGCCCATAGTATATTATAGCGTATCAAATGTGATTATCTATGTTTTTAGTTTGGCGTGTATATCTCTTAAAAATGTATCCATATTAGATTATAAAAGAAAGATGTTCGAGAATCTATTTCTTATATCGGTGTAACTCATGTTTCATACACTAGCGTAAGATTTAATAAACGAGTAAAAGTAAATACATGACTAATAACCTTATTTGTAAAGTGATTTTACAATAGTTAAGATCTATCTTTTAGTTTCACATAACTCTAAACTTCTAGCTTCGTCTCTTCATATTAAACAAAACTAGAATAAGATTCAACTATTTCTCATTTACATCAGTGTAATTCATAGTTATTTTTTATAGAAAATCACAAAAATGACCTTTAGATCAACCATTTTACGAAAATATACATTGAACGCGTCAAGACCTGCCGCATTCACATGAACCAATGCATTTTTTGCGTCTGGGACGCAAAAGATTGTGTCAGAGAATATGTCATGGGTTTTCCGCGCTTACTTTTTTCTTTTCAATCACAATTTTTAAACGATCATATCTTTTTCATGAAATAATATTTTTTTTTATAAAAAATATGAACGTATGAAAAAGTTATGCTCGTTAAAAATTGTGATGAAAAAGTAAAAATAAAATAAAAGTCTAAGAATGATGACACGTGTGAACTTCTTATTCGTTAGGATTTATGAGGCAGCCACAAACGCAATCTCTAAGCTTTAAGGCTGCTGCAGACAACGCGAAACATGTTCGTTTTCATAATTTTGACCGGTCGGTCAACTATCCATTTTCACAATTTTCCCCTTTTTTTAACCATAAATTAATACTTTCATAGTTTATACACTACCATCGAACTAAGAGTAAATACACAACTAATCAATAACTTTATGAATAAAGTTATATATTCTCCAATAAATCAATAACATATTATACGGATAAAAAAAACTTATGATAGCTGCGTAACATTCTTTATGGGAATGGTCGGGCAAACAAAAGCTTAAAGAAGCATCCCACCGACGACAACCACCTTTCACTTTCCCTCCTTTTCCATCATTACCCTCCCTCCATCTTCATATCAACTCTCTTAACCTTCATCAAATCATCATCCACCCCACACAAAATTAATATATCATGGGCAACTGTCTCTTTGGAGGCCCATCAGACCATGATCACATAATCAAAGTCATCAACTCCACCGGTGGCATCATGGAGTTCTACGCCCCCATCTCCGCCGAATCCATCACCGACGAGTTCCCTGGCCACGCTATCTTCCCTGGAACCGACCTCTTCTGGAAACCCATCCCCCATCACGAAGTTCTAGTCCCAGGTAAGCAGGGCCGTTCCAACCTTTTTGGAGACCTTTTTTTCCTTCTTTGATTGTTATAAACGATACTCATTTATTTATCTGTGTTTGGAACCAAGCAAAATTCTTAAACGATTATACCAAAGAGTGGTTAATTTGCTTGTGTAAGAAATCAACGTATCTAAAATAATAAGTTTGCTTATTTTTCTTTTAAGTGGGGCCTTATTCTTTGGCCTAAGACTTGGTTACTTATACTATAAGTCCGGCCTGCAGGTAACTCATACTACCTCCTTCCACTAGACAAAACAAGAGGGACAAAACTTGGCCATGTTAGATCCAACAGCCTGCCAGGAACCGTGGCTTATAGGATGTCGTTTGACAGCCGTAGAATGTTCAAGAGGTCGTATACGGATCATGCGAACAGTTCCAGGAATAACGGGAGCGGGTTTTGGAAGGTGAAGTTGGTTATTAGTCCGGAACAGTTGTTGGAGATATTGTCACAAGAAGGGAGGACACAGGAGTTGATTGAGAATGTTAGGACTGTTGCTAAGTGTGGGAGTGAAGGTGTTGTGTCGTGTAATTCGTCGTCTGCGTTGTCGGATCAGTGGAGTCTTTGCAGCAGTCGTAGCAGAAATGGTTCGAAGAAAGATGTTGTGTTAGAGATGTAAGTAGTCAGTGTAGTAAGTTTGTTTAATCTTCTTTAAAGGAGTTACAATGTTATATCAATTAATTACCATATAATTATTAACACCAGTTTTTACTTTAATTGAGTTGATATAATTTGTTAATGTTACATAGGGTTAAAGAAGGCTCCCCTTAAAGAAATTCACGAATTATTGTTGTATGTAATGAATTATCATTTTTATGTACTTTTGAGCACGGAACCAGAATGATTTAGTTAGGGGGTCATCATAAACTTCTATTCTATACTGGTTCAAATTAGGGGGTCCATCTCTAAGTTTGTACTTCAAAAACTCAAAATTTATAAATAAAATTCAATAAGTTCTGGTGACCGGAGGGTAAACAGACTCTCACCCCCTCTGGTTCAGCCCCTGCTTTTGAGGTAAAAAGAGTTGATAGTTTCATTACAAGGTGTTGCAGTTAGTGATTTATACAAGTAACCTGCCGTTTGATAAACCGTCATGTTAGCAAAAACCCTTGTCACTTCAAAGATTGACAATTGCCAAAAATTGTTGTTACTTATACATCAAGTAATTGGTTAAAGATTAATGTATTTTATATTAAATGGGTTAAATTATTAAAGTGTATTAAATTAAATTAAAGGGAAAAAGTACTAGTTTATTTTATGCATTAAGGATAAAATTAACTGTTAATTCATGGGTACCATTGGAGAAGCAAGTTTCCGCGCGATTATTGAAGAAGACTTAGGTAACATCTGCGGTTTGGATTCGTCTTGGTGGTGGTGGTGTAGCATCTCAACTCGTCT
>JARYGA010061101.1:37333-93676 GCA_030545235.1 Helianthus tuberosus | reverse complement strand
TAGAGTATAAGTTTCGAGGATTCCAGTTTAAGTTTCATAGAATACATGTTACACCCCAAAAGTTTAAAGTAAAAGGGGATCGAGTATACTCACAGTGATTGCTTAACAGTCGTAACTGTTATTGGATCAAAGGGAGCTCTTTATAGGATTAGCCTGTTTAGATTACAATAGGGTAAGAGTCGGGCAAAATAACGAGGTTGTTCAAGGTATCAAGTTGGTCACTGGATCGGATGGTTGTCCGATCGGATGGCTTATCCGATCGGATTACCAGTCGGTCGAGTGGCCTTGAAGTGTTATGAAGACAGACGGTTGCCCGATCAGATGGCCATCCGATCGGGTTGCCACTTGAGTGGAAAGCATAAGAGGATAGGGCGGCTGTCCGATTGGATTGCCATTCAATCCGAATGGTTAGCACCCTAGATCACCTCAATCGGATGGTTGCCCGATCGGACGGCTGTCCGATCGGTTTGTCGTTCGATCGAGGCTTCCAAATTCTGAAAAGTTACCAAGTTTCTAGAGGATTCCAAAACAAGTGTCACCTGATAGGGTGGTTGTCCGATCGGACGACTGTCCGATCGGGTTGCCGCTCGATCGGGCGACCCTTGTTCTTGGTTACCAATTTTGTGAAAATTCTAAGTTTCTAGTTGGTGACGTCACGACACGTATTGAGACAACGGTAAACCTATCAGCTCACAACTGTTCTGGTCAGTGGGAACCACCCCTGTCCGGTCAGTCGTATGTCTCTGACGGGTTTATTGTCAAAATCCGAGCTTTGCTCGTCTTCTCCGGTAGGGGTTTAGGTCAGTACAAACTCTAGACTATTCATCAGATCTACAGTTAGTTTAGACCCGATTTCCACCGAATAATGTAAAAGTTTTGAGAAAAGATGAAGATCCTCAAGTTTTATAAGAAAAGTTTAGATTTAGCTTTGATTTAGGTTAGATTTAGCGTAAAAACGCATGAATCATCTTAGATCTGGGCTAGATCTTGCCTAGAATGACATCACATGTTAGTTTGCACAAACCTCCATGATGACATCACCCTCAAGAACTCAGATCCGAGAGGTTTCACGGTAAAAAGTGTGATTTCAAGTGAGAATCACGTAGAGAATGATGTGTAGATCGATAAAGTACAAGAATCTAGTGCAAAATGTACCGAAAACAGTAGGATAATGAAGAAAGAAGGAGAATAGCGTGTCTGGTCGAGCAGAGCTGTCACATCACTGAAAAGGGTGAGTGACAGGTCTATTTATAGGGTGAGGGTGAGTGAAGGAGGTATGAGCGCACGGGTCGGATGGCAGTCCGTTCGGCTTGCTGTTCAATCGAACATTCATCCGATAAGGTGACGATCCGGTCGGATGACAGTCCGATCGGATGACAGTCCGATCGGATGACAGTCCGATCGGATTTGCCACTCTGGCCAATGAAATCCTTTTGTGTTTCCGCTTTTGATTCGCTTAGCGAGTTAGGTTAGGCGTTGCGTTACGTATAGTTTAGGTAAAGTATCTAGATTACATTATTAGCCAAAAGTTTCCAAGTTTCATCAATTCCGCCAGTGACCAGGCTCCAATCTCTCGTTCAACCAAGAATCAAGTTTCACGAGTCTAAGGAGTCAAGCACCGATTTAAGTCTCAAGAGTCAAGAGTCATAGTTCTCAAGCATCAAGAATCAAGTGTCCAAGTATCAAGTATCAAGAATCAACATAAAGAATCTAGTTTCCATAGTATCAAGTATCAAGTCTCAAGTATCTAGATTAAGTATCAAGTCTCATAGTTTAGGTGTCAAGAATCAAGCATCTAGAATAAAGAATCAAGCATCTGCATCAATAAGATTCACGTCAAAGTATCAAAGTATCAACATCTCATAATTACAGGGACTAAACTGACAATTAATAGAAGTTCAGGGTCTGGTTTTACCAAGAGTCTAAAGTTCAGGGACGCTGGGCGTTACACTTCCGTCTAAAACTGTCCGATCCGGAACTTTCCGGTCTGAGTAGAAACTAGGAAGCGCCATTAAGCACGCATCTGGCCACTTATTAAGGAACGAAGAACAGAACATTCTATCAATCTTACTATGTTTCTTCCTGTTATCCCTAATGCAAGTGGACCTTCTGCTATGTAAATTGTACTCCAAAAGCCCCGTATTATGAATGAAAGAATTAAAATTTCTAGCACAAGTCGGCTTGAAAGCACAATTCAGTCTTTCTTCCGAGAAGCAGACTGCGTTGAAATCTTCGGCAACTAACCACATGCCATTCGAACCCAACATCTCAGACTAAATGAGATCCCACAGAACTTTTTTGGTAGACACCCCCTGCGACGCATACACGTTCACAATATTAATAGCTTTGTTACACCTTTTAAATCTCCCCTTGATAATAAGGAAGTTTCTGTGATTAATCACACTACTAAAAGCAAAATGTCACACCCCGATATTTCCACGTATTACCGGTGGGGAGTATCGTGACGTAGTTGATATCATCATAGTCAAACAACACAATTTTAAATGCATATCGGAAGCAAAAGATGAATCACATTACAAACCGAATAAATAGTAATATCAAAGGATCACAACGGACTGTAATGGATCCACAGGCGGATCGAAAGGTAAAAATATTATTGTTCAACAGACTTTAACATCTAGAGCTTGCAAGACTTGATTAATGATGCCAGGAGTTGCCAGCCTATTTCGTCTAGTACCTGTACTTTAGCCTTTTTGGAAAATACGTCAGTTTACACTGGTAAATACAATTAACTGACTCATTTTGAAAATATTTAAGAAAATTGATTTGAATGCACAAGGCACAAAATATCTTTTATAACTTGGGACAATTATTTAAAATAATCTTGTATACAGTTTTACTTATTTGTCTTCCATCAGAGCCGGTTAAGATTAACTGACACGCCACAGGTATAATGCCCACAAGGTTGATTCCTTTAAGTGGATTACCAGTTTTTACATATGCAACTGTCAGGTGTATGCCTACACCCCGTGCTTAGGTCGTGGCCATTTCTTTGAATGATGCCAAGGATATCCGGGACATGGTCATTTAACCCCCAAAGGCCATACACCATATAATACATAATAAAACGGTTTATGTAAATACATTAATCACAATACGATTTAAATGACTACACACCCGACCAAGCGGTATTATTATAATACCGTATCCCAAGCCCGTATAGGGAAAATAAGTTAAAAGTATTTACCTAAGCAAATATTCAAATTTATCTCAACCGTATTCAATCAGTAAGTGCAGATAGCTTTTACTGGTCCCCTAATCTGGAATGAAGGTTTTTAATAACCTATTAGATTCCTAACGGGTCTTAAATAAGTCTAAACTTAGACCGGTTAGTTTTAAAGGAAGATATACGGTTCAAAAAGCACGATTAAGCGAAGACCGAATTAGAATGTGGTTTAGACCCGACAAGTTTGTACACTTTTATAATATGGGTAAACTAAACACATTCTGGATTTTGAGATAAAAACGATAAGGTTTGACCCGTTTCGGCTAATTTATGCAAACTAGTTACATAAACCGCACCGAACGGGAATAATGCGTAACGGGTAACCAAATGAGTCACGAACAGGTTTCCTAAGTTAATATGCCTTAAATATGTTGTGATATCAGTAGGATACCTTCCATTATGCCCAAAATGGATTTAAACTCAAATTATGCCTCGTAGGCGCATTTTGGTCATTTTAAAGCTTATAAAAGAGTTTAAATATAAATATGAGTTCCAGGTCTGATATATTCAGTAAAAATACTTATTTTTATAAGTCATAATAGTAGGGTATGGTATATATGTGAAATTTACCTTTTATAACCAAACTATGCACCGTAGGGGCATTTTGGTAATTTCACATAAGCTTAAAAGGTCAAAACAGGGAATCTGAGTTAAAAACTTTACTTTACTATTAAAATATAAAAATTTGCTTAAAACATCAGTAGGTATTAAGTCTTATATGAGAAAAATGGTTTTAATACATACTATGCGTTTTAAACGCGTAAAAAGATGGTTTTAAGCGATTTCCGGGTTTTTAAAGAAAAGCTGATATTTTTATCATTCCAGAAGACTCAAAATATTTTATTTATTATATAAAATCAGTAGCAAAAGGTTTGGTATCAAAATAATATGTAAAACTCATTTTATAGGTCAAAATGGCAAAACCGTCAATAACCGAATCAAAGCTAGAACCCTATGTTATGCTCAGCTTAAAATTAAATAAAAATCTTCAAAAATCCCAAAATATTATTTTACATCAGTGGGTAAAAGGTTTGGTGTCAAAATTTAGGTTTAGATAGGCTTTATGCTAATTACGCCATTTAATTAATAAAAACTTTCTAATTACGCTATTGAGCATAACTCTTAATCTAGACCTCCAACTGATGTGAAAATTTAGGGACATGTTTATAAATCAGTAATAAAGATTATTGTCCTCTCACATTTTCAAAATTCTTGTTTTAAGGTCAAAAGGGCATAATAGTCAACATTTAGGCATATAACGGAAACATGCATATGAATCGGATAACTAATGAACCAAGTTGTATAATCACAGTGGGTTATACTAACATGTAACCTGGTCCTAATAAAGCTCTAAGGCATTTCTAAAACATGCTACATTGGGTTAGAACTGAAAGTCAAAGCACAAGTCTAATTATGCGACTTTCGGTTCCGAACCGAGCCTATACTAAAAATTGTCGGGTTGAACATGTTTAGACATGTCCTTACATTAATTACCAAGTTATATTAGTGATAAAACAGGTTGCATGGCTTCTACATTGCTAATTATGCATTTATTTGAAAATTAGCTTTCTGTTGACTTTTTACGATTAAGTTTGACCCGACAATTGACCTAGTTAGAGTGCGAATCAGAGGGTGCCCTTTTAAGGGTTTATTACCCACATAATTACCAACTCATAGGTACTTTCAATTTGAAATTTGACTGGACAAATTGTGATTAATCACGAAGTCAAACTCTAATTATGAAGGTTTGACTTTAGGCCATTAAACTAATTAAAACTGAATTAAGGAAGGTTAAGGACACTTACTGAAGTCCTATGCACGACTAGTGACTCCTAGGAAGTGGTCTTGAGCTTCAGGAACCTCCAGAGATGAAGTTATGAAAGTTTTGAAATGCAAGTGTCCAATGTTGCAACAATAGAGCTTCTTATATAGTGATTTTGATCACCTAGGATCATGCTAAGCAAGTCTACAGGTGTTATATGATGCTTACAGGTGCCCCCTATGCATGAAAACCTGTTGGTGCAGCCCCTGGTATGTAAAATAAGCTTCATAAGTCGGTTAACAGGCTTTAACAGGCAGCTGCCAAGAGTTTCTGTCGCTGGCTTGCTTAGGCGGCCCGCGTAAGAATCCCCATATGTCTTACGCGGCCCGTATGAGGCCCAGAACAAGTTAAAACAAGTTTTAGCTATTTGCATTTAGGCCCCTGGTCCTTTTAAAAGTGGTTTTAAGTTCATTTCTTGCACTTTTAACCCTCTAAATTGATTTCTAAGGACCTTAGGACATAACCAAACTTTGTTAAGTCTTTGGTTAACTTTATGATCACCCGAAAAGTCATAAATTTCAACGTTGACGCTTTTAACCCCTCATATACGAATGTTACCATAACTTTCTCATACGAAATCGAAACCTTGTGAAATTTTTATCACTTATTCTAGTGAGCATAATTAATCGTTACAAAGCTTCGGGTTCGCTAAAAGGTCACTCAGAGGTATAAATTAAACATGTTGACACATTTAACCCCTGTAGTTTGTAATCTCTCACTTTCTTTCATAATTGGCTTCGTATGATCCATAATTCATCCGTTTAAGGGTATAAACATCGTGTAGGGTTGTTAAAAGGTATAATTATCAATTGTTGACACTTTGAATCCTTTTATACATGTACATTCCTCGTTTGTCAACTTTAGTCCCTCTAAAGTAATTCCTTATACGTTTAAAGCTTAAGACACGTGTCGATATAATATTGGACATGAAATTACGAGGTGTTACACAAAACGACCCCGAGTCCCATAGACAAACGAAACCACCAGACTGACCCTCTGACGCCACAAATTCCATACCAAACATCGCATTACCCCAACAACTCAAAGCACAACTATCTGAAAAACTTTCCAATTTAGTTTCTTGAAGAATAAGAAAGTGAATATTTTGCCTCTCCTTCAGATCTCTGACCCACGGAACTCCTGACATTTAAAGATAGAAAATTCATTATGGAACCGCATTGTTACCTTCTTTTTCAATCGTGCGTCAAACCAAATCCTCCTATTCTGTGAGGTTGGCTCCCAATCGAACCCCTACCTCCACCGTAGCTTCGATTTCATTAACCGTCCTTACATAAAAAAAAACCTACCACTACTATCCATCCCTGTATCTTCCAACTGTATCAGGTCTCCACTTTCTATGACAACCGTGTCCTTTGAATTCGAAAGAGCCCTGACATTAAGATTGATCGAACCTTCTTTTCTATCCCCTCTATCTCCTTCAGTCGCTGTGTCACAAGGAACCTGATTCAAACGCGTCTGGTCCGTATTATAGTAGATAAGCCTCTTTAAAACTCTTTAATACATTTTTTTCTTTCCAAAGGGTAATTCTACAAGAAAAATACTATATATCATATATATGGTGTTGCACGTTTTAGCGGAGAAGTAATCAGTAAACCCTTTTGAGTTAAGATAAATCTGTTAAATTTATTGAAACATTTATTATTTTTTTTAGCATATGTAATATATGTTACTTTCACTTGGTGCACAAAAAATATTATAGGCTCTTTAAAACTATGTGTAACACTTTAGTTACAAAAAATTCATTTATTTATTATAACTATAATAATATAAATTACATAAATATAAAAATTTTGATGATAAGGCATTTCACAAAATTTCTTAACTTAAGTAGGTTTTCACATACCCATGGCATTATAGCCTAGTGGTATCTTGGTGGTGGGATAAGGCTTATGACCATTAGGTCATGGGTTCAATTCCACAAAAGGGGTTTTCCCAAATTTATTGGGTTTCCTCCTGAATTGGTGTATAGGCATTATTGCCTAGTGGAGATGGATATGATCGGGTGGTTCTGCTGGTGGCACAATGATACTCCAGTGGTCCGTCAGTGATCCTAATTTGCCGTTCAAAAAAAAAGTAGGTTTTCACATTACACTTTCCCTCACGTTCTAAATGGTAAGTCTTTAACTTCATCATGATTGATTAAATGTTTAGGGAAAGATCAAATAGGAAGTTTATTTTGGCTAGAAAGTGTAGGAAGCAATAAGATTAGGACATGTGACAACATTTAAAATAAAGAAAAAGGGTATTTTAGTCAATCCAACCCTTTCTTCTATCTCAATAATCACTACATTATAGTGCGATTTTCATCACCAATCAATGATTCAAACACCCGATCAACGTGTTCTTCAGCTTTTTTGAAGAAAACCCAGTTTAATTTCATACAAAATCTCATTTTTTCCGGTAATTTTGAAGATAATCACTCGATCCGTTCGATTCGAGCGCTGATAAGTGTTTCAATCATTCAAAATTCGTCAATTATTGAAGAAATCACTTCGATCCATGTAAGAAATTCTTTAATTTCATTTTTACGATCTGGGTTTTTGATTTAGTCATTGCGTTTTACGATCTTGGCGGGGGTCTGGGGGCAGCGCCCCTGGTAGCGGGGTCCCAGGGGCGGCAGCCTCTGGCGGGGTCCAAGGGGCAGAGACCCTGGCTGGGGTTGAGACAGGAAACTGCATTCGTAAACTGCATTGGTTCAGACAGTTCACAACACACTTTAGAGAGAAAACTGCCTCATGGTTCAATGCGTTTTAGAGAGAACACTTTCGTTGGTGTTTTTAGGCAATTGCGTTTTAGAACTAAAACATTTTTATGTGTTTTCTGGCAATTGCGTTTTAGAAAAACACATTCTTGAAGTGTTTTTGGTGCATTGCGTTATAGGTAAAACACTATTTTAGGTGTTTTCAGTCCATTGCGTTTTACAGAGAACACTTTCTTTTGTGTTTTAGGCAATTGCGTTTTAGAATGAGTCATTTTTAAGTGTTTTTTGGCCATTGCGTTTTACAAATAAGACATTTTTTGTGTTTTTTGTGCATTGCGTTTTAGGTAAAACACTTTTTTATGTGTTTTCAGTCCATTGCGTTTTAGAAAATAGACATTTTAAGTGTTTTCTGGCCATTGTGTTTTAGAAATAAGACATTTGTATGTGTTTTTGGTGCATTGCGTTTTAGGTAAAACACATAAAAATGTGTTTTTAGTCCATTGCGTTTTAGAAAGTACATTTTCTTTTGAGTTTTTAGGCTATTGCGTTTTAGAAATAAGACATTTCTTTGTGTTTTCTAGCCATTGCGTTTTACAATAAGACATTTCTTTGTGTTTTTTGTGCATTGCGTTTTAGAAAAATGTCATTTTTTAGGTTTTTTTTCATTGCGTTTTACGTAACCGGGGGTTTTTATATTGCGTTTTACGCAACTGAGTTTTTAATTTTTTTTTGAAAATATAGCAATAGTATACTCGTTTTAAAGATAAAAAAACGCTCGTTTTTTTGGTGCAATTTTTATAAAAAAAATAATGTCGTATGAAAGAGTTTTTAACGTTTAAAAAATGGGGGGGGGGAATTGGAGGAGAGAGAAACTATTGCCTTGCATTGACTAGAATACCCCTAAACAAACTCACGCGTCTCTTTTCTTCCCTTCAATTTCCATCATTTAATCTTAGCCCTTGATTAACTAAATGGATGGTCAAGATCACTTCCTAACCTTCTTAGCCAAATAAACTTTCTATTGTATCTCCACCCTAAATGTTTATACTTTTACAATTTTTTTTTTTGCTCAAGCACGTCTATTTTATATAACCATGCATAAAAATTATAAATAATAAAAATAAAAAATGCAACCGCTTAAGATAAACATAAGTAGGTTTTTTTATGACCAACCTTTTCATTCTCTTTTCTCCTATTACCATTCTGTATCTCAAAAATTATATATATCAAAAAAACAACTCTCATATTATACTATTTCTAAAGAGTAAAATGCTTAGATAGTCCCTGTGGTTTTGTAAAATAACAACTATAGTCCCCAACTTTTGGAAATTACACCGGTGCTCCCTGTGGTTTGACGAGTTGTTACTCGGATAGTCCCTGGAGTGGATGTCCGTTAGTTTTCTCCGTTAAGTTCATCTGAAATTACTTATTTACCCCTCCCTTTAAAAATAAAAATAAAAACAAATATGAATTATTAAAAGTGTGAGGGCCCACCTTATCAACCGGCCACCCACCTCCACCTCCACCGCAACCCACACCCACCATCACCATAGCCACCCTACCCCTTGACGGCCGGACAAACACCCCCCCCCCCAACTCCATATCCAAATAACCAGCTGCGATCACTTCTTCTATATTGTTTCTTCTCAAAATCTCAAACTTAAAAATTAATCATTCCAGCCGCAAACAACCTTTCTTCTTCTTCGTATGAAGCTAAAACATCTTTAAAACCATATCTCACAAAATAACCATCCTTCTTAGTTTTCACACAACAAACCTGCAACTTCTTGTTTTCAATTATCAATCAACACAATCGAACACTTCTTTTTCTTCTACGTTTATTTCTGCAACAAGAACAAAAACAAACAATATCAAATCTTAACCAAATCGCTGAAGAAGATAAAGTGCAACTCAGATTCAGATCTGAAACCTCGAGTTCAATTAGATTTCTTATCATTAACAAACTATTTCAGGTTCAACAACAAATCAGATTTCGTGTGCTTCTTTCTTCTGAAACCTGCAACAACAATTCAGATTTCGTGTACACCACACTTCATCTTCTGAAACCTACGGGCTCCGGCCGCGAGATCTAGACATCATAACTGTTCAAATCGCCTATCAGAAACCTAGGTACAGGTAACAACCGTCCAGAACTTCTGCAATTCTAGTCAATCAAATGGAAGAGAGAGAAGAGAATTGAGAGGATTTGTGGCGGTGAGATTGTGAGTCTGGTGAAGAAGCGAACCTAGGTGGTGGAAGAACCACCGTGAGCGACGGAGAACGACGGAGGAAGGTGGAGGGTTTGTGTGGAGAGAGATTGGGTTTGGTTTGTTGTTTGGATTATCATTTATGCTATAAAAATATAAAGCAATGGGTAAATAAGTAATTTCAGATGAACTTAACGGAGAAAATTAACCCCAATCCACTCCAGGGACTATCTGAGTAACAAACTGTCAAACCAAAACCACAGGGACCACCAATGTAATTTCCAAAAGTTGGGGACTATAGGTGTTACTTTACAAAACCACAGGGACTATCCAGGCATTTTACTCATTTCTAAATGTATAAGGCAGATTGTAAAAGTGGATTGATTATTTTTTTCCTTTTAATGGTTTTTTTATACTTGCACCTTTGTACCTTTTAAACTTTAATAAAATAAAATTATCATATTATGTTTAATAAAAAACCTTCTTCAACTAATTTATTTTTCTACCCTTCAACTTAAATAGAGTTATCACAGGATCCTTAAAGTTTAATAAAGTTATTTTTTATTTTTTAACCAATACCTTTCTTTTATCTTTGTTATACGTTTAACTTTTTTATTAACTTTTTTTGTTTAATTTATTATGGTTGAAGGTAACTTTTAACTTTAAACATGTTTACTTAACCGCGTGGCTTGCTTATGTTTACCGTCATTTCAACGTAATTATTTTAAATGTTATTGTAGAAGTTGTCAAAGCTGGCCCTTACATATTTCCCACCAAATCTACACCCATGAGGCAACACGTTACTAATATTCATTATTATGGTTTTTCAGTTGATTTAAAAAACATGTCCAAATCCTTTTCGACGCCGTTACATGTTAGGTTTTCTCTTTCGGTTCTTATACCGAGTGTCAATACCATATTGATACTATAATAAACCAAACCGATAGTGACGAATTTCCGTCATTAACGTTGGTTTTAAGATCACGTTTAAGTTTGCATTTAATTTAAAAAAAACTAGTTGTAGGACCCGTGTGACCACACGAGTAGCTTTAATAACCATCGAAATAGATTATAATACATTATTTAAATTGTTTGTATTTAGTTACGTATCTTTATAAAACAATGTTAAAGGCAATATGTGTTAGGACATGAAAATTTTATTACTTTGTTACGAAAAAATTATTAGTTCATGTTTGTTATAGAAATTAGCTAACTAACTGATAATTTGTTGTCTAAAATGAAAGCATGACCTAATTTTATATTGTCTAATAAGTAAAACATGACCTAATTCAAATAACCAAATGTTATTGAACAATTCAATAAACTCTTATATTTGGTCCAATTAACCTTATATTTGATCCAATTAACCTTAATAATGGATTAGATTTTGTAGGCCCATTAAAACCCTTGTATCAAATCCGGCCCCAAATTCTAATCACTTATCTACTGCTCCATCTGCCTCTCCGTTCTTCAAAGGGCGACAAAGAAACGACAGGGAGTGTTCAAGATTTTCCTTTATCAGCAAAAGGTAATCTAAAACGTATTGATTCAATTTTATTCTTCTGAAATCTTTGCTTCATGTAATTTTTATACCACGCTTGCATGTATGATTTTTGATCTTATGTTTGTTCTTCTATATGAACTGTAATTTGTGATCATGTTTGTTTATTTGATTTGTTATACTTCAGATTCCATCATATGAATGTTCGTATTGATGTTCGATTGAAGTTTATACTTTTGTATGGATGTTCAATTGACGTTTATATATTTAGGGCTATGTTAAAAATGATTGTTTATCAGTTGTTGTATAAAGATTTTTTAAGATTATGATGTTTAGTATACTTTCAGTTGGTGTTCTTGACAGATTTTATCAGATTATAATGTTTAGTATAGTTTCAGTTTGTAATTCTTGATGTGTTATAATTCTATTTTTCATATAAATATTTTATAAGATTATGATGTTTAGTTTAGTTATATATTTTTAGTCTTTCACATATTGAGTTGTAATATTTTGGATGTTTCACATGTTATGTATGTTCATATGTTGATTACTTATGGTAGTTTAGATGATACATTTGTATTTTCAAGTCTTTGTTTATGACATGTCAAGCTCCCCTGATGCTTAATGAGAAGTAATAATGACGGTCCAAATCAAATGTCTTTCTTTTTCTCTTTAGGATAAAATGTGTGTAACAATTTGCAATGACTTATTAAGCATCATAGAACCTGAATATCACACTTACGCATTCATCACAGTCTCAAACGTACATGATTTGATCGTCAGTAGTCGTCAATAAACCAAGGACTTAGGATTTCATATCAGAAACCATGACAACAACTAATATTGAAGGAAATAGTAACAGCCCGGTTTGGGGTTTTGTATCACACTGTCAAAAATAGAAGCAAGACGAAGCCTAAGAAACTCTCGGCATCGAAAACAACATTTGCTCTTTCACATTCTTGACATTGAATATATAAAATAACGTTTAAACGTTATATAATATTTTAGTCTATTAGTTATACTCTTTTTAATTGCAATACTTAGAATAATCTTTTAACATTTTACTCTGTTATTTATTAATGATATTCATATTATTTTCTCTGACAGTTCAAATTTACAAGGATGTATGGGTTTGCTTCTTACATGACCGACAACCAAAGGAAATCTTTGGTTAGTATTTTAATCTCGGTTATGGCGAATTTATTTTCTTTATAACATCATGTTAGACAGTTTCTGATTTTAATATATTTATACATAGGTTCTGCCAAAAAAATATAAACAATGGATAAAAGAGTTTAACTATCATGTTGGCTTTGTCAAAGTACGGACAACTAATGGGCAAGTTTTTGAAGTCAAGATAAATGATTTAGGAAACTTCTATTATCTCTACAATGGGTGGTATTCCGTAGTTGAAACTTTGAAACTACAATCTGGATCGTGGCTCGTATTTCAGTATGAAGAAGCATTACAAAGTTTCCGGATATTTTATTTCTATGACAATATTGCATTTGCTCCTTCTGATTATTTTTACTACAGACCCAATGGCGCTTTTGATAAACCTGATGCTATGGTATGTAGTTCGCAATCTGGGTTCGGTATATTTATTATTGCTTCTTATTTATTGGTTGCTAGTATATCAAACTACTAATATTTATTTTTTCTCGTTGTAGCATATCAATCGTTTATTTGTACATTACAAGATGGACAATACCATTCCAAATTATCCGGTTGTTATTAGAGGTCCTGGGAAGCATAAATTTTTCGTTCGAATGGATGTTAGTGACAATCAGCTTTACATAACAACTGGATGGGATCGGATTAAGAAGAAATTTTCACTAAGTGATGAACATCTTCTTGTGTTTGAAATGATTGATCTTCACACTTTTGATATGTCCATTTTCAATTGTTCCAAGGATGCTGATTTAGTGTTGCCACCAGAATTATATGCTGCTATTAAGGAAGAAGTGGTAGAAGAGGTTATCAGTATCTCTGATGGTGAAGATGTGCATGACATAACTATTTAACATTCAATAAATGATTAACAGTAATAACAAAAGTGTATACAGCATACAGTTTGTAATATCCGTTAATGGACTGCTCTCAATTTTATGATTTGATGGTTCAAGGGGTGTGACCATTGAAGATGTCCTCCTTACATCAGCTACAATGGATAAATCAAATTTACTTATATCCATGGTCTTTGTTTCCTCTTTCTAGAGTCATAAACACCATAATTAGCCTTTCCGGATTGTCCTAAAATTGAAACAAAGGGACAAGGTCAAATCCGATAGCATACCTTAAAAAAATAAGATTTATAACCTTACCAAGCCTGGATGAAGTCAGAGGAATTGTACTAACACATGTTCGATCTAACTTGTCGGGTGTGTCACATGTTGTACATGACGATATTTGGTTAATTTATGCTACAAACACTTACAATTTTCACATATTTTACATAGACATATTTAATAAACAACAACAATCAGTATGTAAGATAATTAGAAAAGTAGCACAAGAGTTGTTTACCCATATTTTTAGAAGAGGATTCCAACGACATTACACTTTGTTTCTGATTTACCTTGGATGGCGTGTAATGTAGAGTTGAGGCTTCGTAGACACCTTTTGATGATACTTGTTGATATATATCAACAAACTGATTTAAGCTAATATAACATTACATATATATATTTATTTAAAAAATGACCATAAAAAACATACCTCCATTATCGTTTTTTGTAATAGTAACATTGCCTAGAAGTGTATCAATAATAGGAGGTGTCTGTACAAATTGAACCACACCACTGTTTCTACGCTTATTCAAGATAGACTTTCTTATCTTCCTTGATTATTTGGACTGTTGGGGACTGCACTGTGGAAAATACTCTCTATGTCTTGGTATAAAATTCTTTTTACTCTCCATAACTGTACACAAGAATTGAGCAAATATGTGTGATTTAGGGCTAGCTACAGGTGATTATTGTAATCACTGTCTCCAAAAACATTTATTCTCAACAGCTAGTGGTGATTGAACATCCCCATTTAAAACCTAACTAAATAAGTGGATGATCACAGACAAATCTTCAGAATAGATTTAAACAAATGAGATAGAAAAACCTACCATTTAGTGTTCATCGATTGCTTCCAAAGTAAGAGTGTCTTGAATTATAACTTGAGTTTTTGGCGCTAATTTTTCATCTTCACTTTGATTCAGTCGGAAAAGAAGCTATAAACATAGCGGACGATATGAAATTATGATTTAAGAAATCTGATTCATTTTGTGGGCCTTTGACAGGATATAAATACAGGTTCACAACTTATGGGCCAGAAATTATTGAAAGACTTGCACCATTTAATTGCAAAAGGCAGCCAAATTTGGGGCCCTTTGGTGGATTTTATTTGGTACTGATTTTATTTGTTAGTATGTTTACATACCAGTTTTTGTATAAAAATATAAGTAAGTGAAATTGAAAAATCCATAATTTATATGGATTTAAATACTACATATTTTTTTTATCATCCTTGTCTTGGTTTTACCAATCTATTGGTTCCTACAATGAAGTTACTATAACGCGATCCACAAGATTTATATTTGGAGTTGAAGTTTAATGATAGATTTTTACTGAGTCACATTGTCCGATAATTTATGTGCACCAAGAAATTTATATGGATTTAACTACTACATGTTTCTAAACATTCTTGTCTTGGTTTTATTAGGAATTCGTTGGACCCCTTAGAAACATCATAATTTATATGGATTTAAATACTACATAAGCTTTAATCATCCTTGTCTTGGTTTTACCAATCTATTGGTTACTACAATGAAGTTACTATAACGCGACCAAATAGCCAACTTATATTTGAAGTTGAAGTTTAATGATAGATTTTTAGCGAGTCACATTGTCCCATAATTTATTTGCATACAGAAACTTATATAGATTTAACTACTACATGCTTTCTAACCATCCTTGTCTTGGTTTTATTAGGAATTCGTTGGGCCGCTTCGGAACAGGCTTTCCAATTTATCAATCTATTGGCTCCTACATTACTTTATAAAAGGGTAGGTTAATATTTATGAATTATATCCTATCATAACGAAAATTGATTTAACTCAAAGAATATAACTTCTTTCACATAATTTGTAGATATTAACAATTTCTTTGTAATGCGATTATAAAGTAAACATACATTCAAACTCTATATTAAAACAGTAGAATTTAGACTATGCCAAACTAATTTAGACATCTCATATACTATATTCACAAATCAAAACACACATTACAAGCAAAGATTATATTTCCCAGCATAAAACCACATGTTCCAAGTTCATAAATTACCAACATCTAAAACATACAAAACAACTTGAAGAAACACTAGATAAATGACCGGAATCAAATTATCTAGGGGGTTTGGATCTGCATAAAAGGGTTGTTTCTCTCGTTTGATTCGATATGACTGATCTTCCTTCTCCGGTGAACTCTGCAAAACAAAACACCGTTAGCCTCGTCAAGGGGAGAAGGGGGGTTCTCTCCTTGACCCGACTCCGGCGTGAGAATAAGTATGTGTTTTCGGAAGAAGAAGAAGAGTTAACGAAGTGTGTGTAACTTGAAGTTCATACCTGAATTATCCTCATATTTATAACCGAGAGTTTGGGCGGGAAAACTTGTTGATGAAATATTAACGGAACATGCTAACCCCGTAGGCGGTTATTTTTTCCTTCCGTTAATCTTCATGATCCGGTGTGATAGCACACGGATTACTGTTTTGATCAATGGCTGGGGAGTTGCCACGTGGACAGTGGGCAAGTGGAGGTTTTTCTCCAATTCCATGGCATCATCGTGATTTTTAGGGAATTCTGTGATGATGACACGTGTACCAGACGGTTATAACCGTCTTGGTGGTGTACGATTGATCTTTCTAGAAGATTATTGCTATGATCTGGTGTGACTCCTTTATTGTGTGGAGTTAGCTTAAGTAATATCCAAGTCTGGGTACTTACTAAGCGGAAATGTCTGTCTGGGATTTTCATCCTTTTTTTGCTATGAAGGCGCGAGGATTCGTGATGTTCCTCTTATCGCGCAATTGTTTGCTTGTTGTCTTTCTCTTAAGCTCTTTGTGAGATCATTTGCGCGGCCACGCAAGGTCGAAAGAGGGCTAAGAGGTGAGGTGGTGGTACGGTTCCAAGTACTTGATATGAAGTTTTTGGGACCTTACCCCTTCAAGTCCCCCCAGTCCAGTGTTGCTCTTATGTAAATAAGTGGAGTACTGGACTATATGAGAGAAATGCTTTTGGCGCGAAAGTAGGGAATGATTTACTTTGCTTATTATGGTGATCTGAAAATCTTTGACTTTGGGTAAGATGAACAGTTTGTGAGGAGAGATTTTTATACCTCCTTTTCCTTTTTATTCTGAACTGTTGTAATCTTGGGCGAAGGGTTTGTGTAATTATGAGCTGACGATAGTTGACGTCATTTCTTATACTTTGTGCTGACTCTTCGTCTTCTGGCTTAACTGTAGTTCCCGGGAATGCGTGTGTCCCCTGTCAGAGGGTTTTAAATGGAATGTGACACTTGCAGTGGCAGCGCCATTGAGACGGCAGTTGATTTGACACTCAATCATCACAATTCGTGTCTCGATTCTACTACTTCTCTTCTTTGGTCTATATGTTTACTTTTGGGTGGCATTCTTTCCCTAATTTTAGAAAAATGGAGAACGGGAGACTGATTCGATGGACAAGACTTTCTAAGGTATTGAAAGTGCTTGACGTTGCTGATGGTTTGCTGCTGCTTTCCAAATAGTTGCCTGATCCTACTGTCAGGGATGAAGATGCAAACCGTCGAGGCGTTTCAGAAGACCGGATTCGACTTCGTCTTGCTGACGACAATAATGGTGGGGTTACCCGATTGTCATCACATCTTGTGACCCAGTCCTTTCCGGTTGGCCGGAGAGGGAGTTCGTCGATTGTTTACCAACGACGTCGCCGTGTTGTTATTCCGGCTGAAGTTCCGGTAGGTGGTGCTGAAGATGGTGGGGAGGGTGTTAACCCTTGGATTATTGATCCCCGTCCTTTGTCTGAGTATGTTGAGGTTCTCCATACTCCATATGGGGTTTTGGATCAGCTTTCCTAGTTTGTTTATTTTGTAACTAGTACTCTTTTTTTTCTTTTTCTTTTGAAGAAACACTGCTGTGTTCTTTTGTAAATGGTTTGTTTAGAGTGCTTTGCTGCACTGATGATATATATTTTTTGATGCACTGTTGTGCATGAATGCTTAGTTTATGTTTGGATTACAATATGTTGCATATGTTTAATTGCTTTGTGTAGGTAAAGCGGATGAGAATGGTATTGAACTTATGAGTGAACGTAAGTCTAAAATGTGCGCAAAGCTGGCTTATTTAGACTGTTCATGAGGCGTTCAATGTTTACCATGTTGTTTTCGCGTAAACCAAAAGAATTATATGCAATTTGTAACAAACAGTAACATGTTTAAGGATGATGCTTGCATTAATAGGGCGTAAAGCCGATAATACAAAGTGTAATAGAAAAATACATTGCCTGTATAGTTTCATCTTCTTGGAATGTTTTGGCTTATATATAACACCTCCGCAGCTGTTGCGCGTTCCAGGTGCGGAGAACTAGTGTCCTATCAATTCTCTTTAGAGTGTAAGCGCCTTTGCCCAGGACCTCATCAATGATGTATGGTCCTTCCCATTTTGGCGCTAATTTGCCTGGTTTTTCCACGTTAGAAGCTTCATTGTCGCGCAGAACGAAGTCTCCCGGAACGAAGGTGCACACGCGTACGCGCGCGTTATAGTATTTTTCAAGTTTGGATTTGTACCTTGCCTCTGCGATGGCAGCGTTTTCGCGCCTTTCCTCCAGAAGGTCTAAATCCATTCTTTGTTCTTGCTCGTTGTTTTGTCTTTCCATGGCGAGCATGCGCGGTGATGGAAGACCAATTTCAGCTGAGATTACCGCCTCTGATCCATAGACAAGACTGAACGGTGTTTCTCCCGTGCTAGTCTTCGGCATGGTACGATGAGCCCATAAGATGCTTGGGAGCTCATCAACCCATCCTCTGCGCGCTGTCCCAAGTCGCGCTTTTATACCATCGACAATCTGTTTGATGATACTCTCAACTTGGCCATTTGCTTGTGGATGCGCCACAGAGGCAAAGTTGTGCTGGATCTTCATTTCTTTGAACCATTTTTGAAGATCTTCTGAGGCGAAGTTAGTGCCGTTATCAGAGATGATGCGCAATGGTAATCCGAATCTGCAAATAATATGTTCCCATATAAATTTGCGAATTACCATTGCCGTTGTTGAGGCTAGTGCCTTGGCTTCGACCCATTTTGTGAAATAGTCGACTGCTACAATAATGAATTTTACTGCGCCTGGCGCGTCAGGGAATGGGCCAACAAGATCGATGCCCCATTGTTGGAAGGGCCAGGCGGACGTGACCGGTATGAGCGGATTTTTTGGTCGGAGTGTTTTTGGTGCGTGGCGCTGACAGGCTGAACATTTCCGTAGTAATTCTACCGCGTCTATGTGCATTCCCGGCCAATAGTAGCCTGCATTCATTATTTTTGCCACTACCATGCGCGGTCTAGCGTGTATCCCGCATAAACCTTCATGGATTTCCCTGACTAAATATTGTGCGTCTGTTTTGTTAACACAGCGCAGTAATGGTCCCATGAATGACTTTCGATACATAATCCTCTCTGCCATTTCATAGTTAATTGCTTTATTTTGGATCTTTCGAGCTTCTGCTTTTCCTTCCGGAAGTTTCCCGTGTTGTAAGTATAAGATGATCGGAGACATCCAGGATGGATTGCCGATCCCTATAACATTTACTTGTTTGAGAGTGACAGAAGGATTAGACAACACTTCGATGCGTACCTCTTTTGCTAGGTGCCTGAAGCTGGTGGCGGCTAACTTGCTTAGTACATCTGCGTGCTTGTTTTCGCTTCTGTTTATGTGATTGACTTTAAACGTTTGGAATTGGCTGATTAACATCCGCACTTGTTCTAGATATAACGCCATAGCTTCACCCTTTGCATCGTAATGCCCATTGACTTGTTCAGCCACTAATTTTGAATCTACGTTAGCTTCGAGGTTTCGTGCTCCCATTTTGAGCGCTAAACGAAGGCCTGCTAGAAACACTTCATATTCTGCTTCGTTGTTTGTGCTTCGGAAATCCAGGCGTATCGCATATGTAAGTTCGTGATCATCGGGGCTGACCAATCGGAGGCCCGCGCCGGCTCCATCATCATTAGAAGCTCCATCTGTGTGCAGAGTCCATACTCGGTCGTCGAAGACGAGAACAGGGTTCTGGATTGCCTCGCATTCTTGGACTTTGTCGATGGGAACCTCTGTGGCAAAGTCTGCTAGAACTTGCCCCTTGATTGCTGGTCGTGGTCTGTACAGGATATTGTATCCTCCTAGCTCAATAGCCCACTTTGCCAATCTTCCCGCCACATCGGGCTTGGATAGGATTTGACCTAAGTGGTAATTGGTGAGAACTATGATGACGTGACCAGAGAAATATCGACGTAAGCGCCGTGACACATGTACCAGTGCTAAGACCAGTTTTTCTATCATTGAGTAGCGTGTTTCTGGGCCAGTGAGCATCTTGCTTATATAGTAAATTGGAGTCTGAATGTTCTCTCGCTCCACCATTAATACTGCGCCTACCCCTACTTCCGCAGCAGATAAATATAAGATCAGTGGTTCTTTTTCGCGCGGTGCCGTTAGTGTTGGCAACTGAATTAAACATTCCTTCATTTGCTTGAAGGCTGCCTCCGCTTCGGGAGTCCACTGGAAGTGGGTTTTCTTGGCGCAGTTTCGTAGTGTACTAATGAATGGATAAGACTTTGCCGCATGATTCGCCAAGAATCTGTTCAAGGCTGCTAGACGTCCGGCGAGTCTTTGCATTTCTTTTATTGTTGCAGGTGATGGCATTAGTTGGATAGCCTGCACTTTCTCTGGGTTTACTTTAAACCCATCTCTTGTTACGATGAAACCCAGAAATTTCCCCTCTTCCATCCCGAAGGAACATTTTGTTGGGTTGAGTTTGAAGTTTACGCTGCGCAAAGAATCGAATGTGCGTTGAATATTTGCCAGCATCGTTTCCTCCTCATGGCTCATGATGACGAGGCCATCCATGTATACCTCGACTGTTTTACCAATGTCTCCTCTGAAGACTGTGTCCATTAGGCGCTGGTAAGTTGCGCCTGCGTTGCGTAAACCAAAGGGCATTTTTGTATAGCAGAAGATGCCCTTGTCTGTGCGGAACGCAGTCTTGTCCTCGTCTTCTTCTTTCATCTGGACTTGATGATAACCCTTATAACAGTCAAGAAAGCACTTCCATCGAAATGATGCTAGAGAGTCAACTTTTTTGTCTATCTCAGGAAGCGCATAGCAATCTTTTGGGCATGCTTTATTTAGGTATTTGAAGTCGACGCACATTCTCCATCCGCCACTGTGTTTTTGAACCATTACTGGGTTGGCGACCCAAGTATGTTATTGAACTTCGCGCAAGATTCCGACATTAAGTAGCTCTGTTACTTGCTCATCCATGGCTTCCGCCTTCTCGGCGCTGAGACTGCGCCTCCCTTGAGCAACAGGCTCTGCTGAGGGTCGGATGTTCAGACAATGTTGTGCTATATCGCGCGGCACCCCAGTCATGTCTGCTGGGCACCAAGCGAATATGTCTTTATTGTTGGTTAGCAACTCTTTTAATTGTACTCGTGTTGTTGGTGAAATGGCGTGTCCTAACAGGATGGTCTGTTCTGGATATTCGTCATTCAGGACCCATTTCTCCGGTTCATTTGATGTTGAGGGCTTTGCTACTTTTGCTGGTGGCTCGTCATCAACATACATGACTTCCTTGCTTGAGTATAGGATCGCGACTCCAGTTTCTGTTGGGAACCCGCATGCAGCATGTGGAATAGAAGTGATCATGCTGAATTCTCTTTGTGACCTTCTTCTGAGCAAGACATCATGGCGTGATGTTGCCGGCATGACCATGAAGTTTACTGTGACTGTGCGCGAATATTCGCCATCAGATAGAGTCACAGGAAATGCTATTTGCCCTAATGGGAATACAGCTTCATTACAAAATCCGGTGAGAGGGAAATTAACCGGTTCTAGACGTGCTTTGTCTTATGGGTCGAGCTGTTTGAAGCATTGCTCATATATGATATCCATCGAACTCCCTGGATCTATAAACATATAGTCCGTTCGGTAATGTCCGAAGATGCCAGTGATGATTACTGGTCGTTCTTCCTGAGGGCCTCCAGGGACAATAGGGAACACAACTTGTTGTTCCCTCCAGTGCTGATCATGGTTTCGTTTATTTGGCCTTCGTGAAGGACCTCCTTGTACCATATGTATTTGTTTTGGTTTGGCTGTTTGACTGTTGGTATCTCTTGAGTTTTTTATTATCTCAGTATAGCTGTTAGATTGGATGTCCCACTGACCGGGTGCCTGTGAGTCCAATACTACAGTAATACCAGATCTGATGTTTAAGGACTCAGATCTGTAAATTTGTGCAAAAATTACGTTTACAGCAACCTGGAATCTGCCAAACCAGTATTCTGGAGTTCTTTCTATGAGTTGATCTGAGGAATCCTTTCCGTCTGAATGACTGTTACTTTTGTTGATTTTCATGATTCCGTCGATCTGGGTATTTTGGGTTGTAAAACCCTCGAACTCAGATCGAGGATCTGATGGGTGAGATGATGAATTCTCTGCCATGTGAAAACAGAGAATGAGGGAAACTGAATCGAAACGAGACAAAACTGATAAAACAGAGAAAATGGTTGGCGCCAATGAAGAAACACTAGATAAATGACCGGAATCAAATTATCTAGGGGGTTTGGATCTGCATAAAAGGGTTGTTTCTCTCGTTTGATTCGATATGACTGATCTTCCTTCTCCGGTGAACTCTGCAAAACAAAATACCGTTAGCCTCGTCAAGGGGAGAAGGGGGGTTCTCTCCTTGACCCGACTCCGGCGTGAGAATAAGTATGTGTTTTCGGAAGAAGAAGAAGAGTTAACGAAGTGTGTGTAACTTGAAGTTCATACCTGAATTATCCTCATATTTATAACCGAGAGTTTGGGTGGGAAAACTTGTTGATGAAATATTAACGGAAGATGCTAACCCCATAGGCGGTTATTTTTTCCTTCCGTTAATCTTCACGATCCTGTGTGATAGCACACGGATTACTGTTTTGATCAATGGCTGGGGAGTTGCCACGTGGACAGTGGGCAAGTGGAGGTTTTTCTCCAATTCCATGCCATCATCGTGATTTTTAGGGAATTCTATGATGATGACACGTGTACCAGACGGTTATAACCGTCTTGGTGGTGTACGATTGATCTTTCTAGAAGATTATTGCTATGATCTGGTGTGACTCCTTTATCGTGTGGAGTCAACTTAAGTAATATCCAAGTCTGGGTACTTACTAAGCGGAAATGTCTGTCTGGGATTTTCATCCTTTTTTTTGCTATGAAGGCGCGAGGATTCGTGATGTTCCTCTTATCGCGCAATTGTTTGCTTGTTGTCTTTCTCTTAAGCTCTTTGTGAGATCAGTTGCGCGGCCGCGCAAGGTTGAAAGAGGGCTAAGGGGTGAGGTGGTGGTACGGTTCCAAGTACTTGATATGAGGTTTTTGGGACCTTACCCCTTCACAACTGTTTAAGTAGTTTAACACTTACCAACGCCAACCAAACTTCAAACAACCACATACTTAAGTACATACCAAAAACATAGGTTTGCTTAAACATCAAAATATAACAACGTGAAAGGAGCTAAGTGTTAAGCCTAGATGGCTTCCTCCGGTTCCTTTTGTTGTTAGAAGAGAGTTCCCCAACATTTTGACCTTCCACATCCTGCAACGAACGTTTACCATTAGGACTGGTGGCCGAATCCTTATCGGCTTCGACAACGGAAGAGTCGGCCATAACAGATACAACATCCTTCAATTAAATCACAAAACAACTACTAAGGTGTAACAACCCTCAGTAAAACCAACACTCTCAGTATATTTCCGACACCCTATTATATGTTAAAATATCTTAATATGTCTTTAAATACACTCCGTATGTGAAAATCGAACCCGAAATACGTTATAGTTTATAAAATAAATTAAAAACAATAAATATTGAGTTGAGGCGGGCCGCGTAGGACCTCACCCCAAGCTCACGCGGGCGGTATCAAGGTTGAAACTTGATTCCGGTGAAATCTTAAGTTAAGGCGGGCCGCGTAAGCTCACCTTAACTCTTACGCGGGCTCATAAGTCTAAATATACGATGCATCCAGGAAGTGATAAAATGTACCAGGATTTAAGGAAAAATTTCTGGTGGATAGGAATGAAGAAGGACATAGCAGCCTATGTTTCTAAATGTTTAACTTGTTCACAAGTCAAAGTTGAACACCAGAAACCCTCAGGTTTGTTACAGCAATTAGAAATGCCAGTGTGAAAATGGGAATTGATAACAATGGATTTTGTTACTAAATTACCCAAAACAAAGAAAGGAAATGATACAATCTGGGTGATTGTAGATAGACAAACCAAGTCAGCTCATTTCCTACCAATGAAAGAAACTTTTAGTATGGAACAATTAGCTAAATTATATGTAAATGAAATTGTTTCTTTACATGGCATTCCTTTATCAATTGTTTCTGATAGAGATAGCCGATTTACCTCTCATTTTTGGTCAAGTTTCCAAAAGGAAATGGGAACCAAGTTAAAATTAAGCACAGCTTATCATCCTCAAACGGATGGGCAGAGTGAAAGGACAATTCAGACAATGGAGGACATGCTTAGAGTTTGTGTAATTGATTTTGGAGGTAATTGGGACGATCACTTACCTTTAATAGAATTTTCTTATAATAATAGTTATCATACAAGTATCAATGCTGCACCATTCGAAGCACTTTATGGACGAAAGTGTCGAACCCCAGTCTGTTGGGCAGAAATTGGGGAAAAGCAACTATCTGGACCTGAGATAGTACAAGAAACAACTGATAAGATTATTCAAGTCAAGGAACGACTGAAAGCAGCACGTGATAGACAGAAGAGCTATGCTGATAACCGACGTAAACCATTGGAGTTTAAAGTAGGAGATAAAGTATTGTTGAAGGTCTCTCCTTGGAAAGGAGTAGTAAGATTCATCAAAAGGGGAAAGCTAAGTCCCAGTTATATTGGACCTTTTAAGATTATTAGAAGAATAGGACCTGTAGCCTATCAACTACAACTGCCAGAGGAAATGGCAGGAATACATGATGTGTTTCATGTATCAAATCTCAAGAAGTGTTTAGCTGATGAATCACTGATAGTGCCTCTTAAGGATATAGAGGTAAATGAACAACTTAAGTTTGTAGAAAGGCCTCTACAGATTGAAGACATGAAAGTCAAAAAAATCTTAAACATAAAAGATTAGTTCTGGTCAAAGTAAAATGGGACTCCAAAAGAGGACCTGAGTACACATGGGAGCTTGAATCAGAAATGCAAAGGAAATATCCGCACTTGTTCTAGTAGATCTCGAGGACGAGCTCTAAAATAAGGTGGGGAGGATGTAACAACCCTCAGTAAAACCAACACTCTCAGTATATTTCCGACACCCTATTATATGTTAAAATATCTTAATATGTCTTTAAATACACTCCGTATGTGAAAACCGAGCCCGAAATACGTTATAGTTTATAAAATAAATTAAAAACAATAAATATTGAGTTGAGGCGGGCCGCGTAGGACCTTACCCCAAGCTCACGCGGGCGGTATCAAGGTTGAAACTTGATTCCGGTGAAATCTTAAGTTAAGGCGGGCCGCGTAAGCTCACCTTAACTCTTACGTGGGCCGCTAGAGATCATCAAACGCGGAGACACCCTGAGCTGACACGTGTCGACATCGTGGCAGACCTATACGCTGACCCAGTTAAGCTATATGTTGACCGGGTGTTGACGCGGGCCGCCTGAGTGTCAATATCAGCAACTATATAAAGGAGGCCTCGGATCTCATTTTAGTTCGTTCATTTCTCAATTCTCAGTCTCACTTTCTGAATTAGAGGCATTATAGACGGGTATTATACCCCTAATTAGCGAGGTTCTGCTCCGTTGTAAGTATTATAACCCCAGTTTCGTAATAGTTACGCTGCCCGATTGATTTAGGGTTCCGTAACAACTGTCGTGGTTCTACCCGACGTAGTTGTTGGAATGCCGTTTCGGGGAGGGTATCATTAATATTTTCAAAGGGTTATAATACTAACCAATGTACATTTGTATAAATTATAGATTATATCCAGGAAACCCTTACGCGAAGTCTAAAATAGCAATGCGAGTTTATCCTCTTTTTGTTAACCTTTTTGGAATGTTTACAAAACCTTAAATGTTTTACAATGTGATTAAGCGGTGATTGAGTCTTTTTAGCTCTTCAATTACTGCCGGTATTATGGGGTTTTGTATACAAAATTTATTACTACTTGCGAGTAGTAAGTCGGGAACGACAGTACATTACCATTGGACAACGAGTTAGCCAATGGGTAATTCGACCATAGCCATAGATCCGGTCGAGTGGCAAGTACTGAATGAGTAATTGTGTAGAAATAAACAATGTGATCGCTCTCAATACTGTCTTAATTAATAAAATGTTTCTTGATTAAACTGGGATTCACTCACCAGTATTTCCGACTGACAAATGTTTTTAAAACGCGTTTCAGGTAACACAATGTGACAGCCAATTATTAAAAAGCCAGCTGGAGAGCGCTGAAGGCTTGGGAAAAATGTGGCTATAAAAGTTACCTAATAAACGATGTTTTAAATTTAATAAAATAGGGTTTGTCCCTATAAATGTATTGTAATAAGAAACTTGGGTTTTGCCCATGTTATTATTAATATCAAATATGGTGGTTTTACTCTGATAAACATTTCCTAACTACGGTCCTGATGAAATTTCCGCTGCAAGATTAAATAGCTGATACCACCGAAAATCTGAGCTCGCGTCCGCCCGTTCCCGGGACAGATAAGGGATCGGGGGTTGCGACAGAAGGTGGTATCAGAGCCTAGCCACTGGTCTGAGCCAAAGAAGTGTTCTGCTGACACTTAAATTCTAAATTTTGTGTTAGGAAATAATGGAAATATGTGCATAACTTTATTTATCTGTTATGTGTTATTTGACTATCTGTTAGTTTACAGTATGAGTGATCAAGGACACTCAGACATGAGTCATCAGTTATCTGATTCACCTAGGAGTGAAGGTACCTCATCACAGCCTGCCCTTTCTGGGTATTCTGCTGATCAGGAAGAAGGAATGTTTGCTTTTAAAGCTCAGTCAGAAGAGCCATTCCCTCATAAGAAACGAGGATGGTACAGTAAGGAAGCCTTTGCTCGTAGGAAGAGAATGTGAAAGTTGCAACAGCAAAGAGTTCTAGCAGCTATTAAGCGAGAGATAGATGCCCATACACAGGATATGCTTAATAGAAGCCTAGCCAATTTCCATATCCTAGCTACAACTGCTGCTGACCCGAGTCTGGAACAATTAGTAGCCCCACAACCACAAAACCCAGAACAACCCATGGAGATAGAAAACCCTGAAAACCAAGTGGAGATGCATGACTTTAACCTAGAAGAAATCCCTAGGGTACCTGCACCAAATCCTCTAGACCCAAATTACGACCCCTGGTGGGACGATAATAGGGATTTTGTGCAACGTTACCCAATTCATGAAGACAACCCTATACAGAACATAGAAGCCTACCCAGGTATGGACCCTTTAGATCCCTATTACCAAAATGATTATATTAGGGAGATTTTAGAGGATCCTTACCAATTTCTGGAACTTTCACCCCCATATCAGGAACCCGCACCCCAGATTCCAAACCCAGTCCGAGAACCTGTACCCCCAATGAGTGCAGAAAACGTGCAAGAACTTAGGACTTTCGGGGAGGAAATTTTAGAAAGCAGTGAGAGAATGCGTCAGGTGGGAGAGCGTCTCGTATGGAAATACGATGAACGCAATATGGATTTTTGGATAAATCCATATCCGTGAATGTGAGAATGGAGGAAATGGTAGTAATAATAATAATAATATAATAATAAAATTAAAATAAAATATGTGTGTACGGATGCATATTACTATTAGTGTGATTCTATTTCTGTCAGTATTGTAATTTTTATTTCAGTACTAGTGTGTAATAGACGCATAGTATATGGAAATAGAGTATAAGTCGCAATGATCGACGCTTTTGGTTAAATTGTGTGTCATGTGATTAACTATATTACTTATTATCTTGTGATATTAATATGGGATAAATGTTTAAAATTCAGATGGCCGACGAAGGAAATCAAGGAAATCTGAATAACGATAACCAAAGTAACATTAACGTGGTTAATGAGAATCCAAGCATCAATAACAATGGAAATCAAGTGGATAATAGTGCTATCCAACACATAGTGGCACAAGAAATTATAGATGCAATGCCATTTATTCTTCAAACGGTTCAAGAAGCGAATAATAAAAGTAAACATAGTAGTAAGCGACCAATTGAACTGGAACACAACGTGAACAATGGACCAGTACTTCAAATGCCTATTCCTAAAAGAAGAAGAACCGTGTCTTACGGTTGTTCTTATAAAGAATTCTGGTCTTGTAAACCAATGGAATTCTCGGGCAACGAAAAGGGCCATTGCAACCTTACGCTGGATAGAGAAGACTGAGGCAGTCTTAAGGATAAGCAAATGTGCTGAAGAAGATAAGATATTGTTTGCTTCTAATCTGTTTAAGAATGCAGCACTAGAATGGTGGAACACTATTCTCCAATCAAGAGGAAGTGATAGAACTTATAATATGGAATGGGAAGAATTTAAGAACAAGGTAGAAAGGAAATTCTGCCCACCTAATGAGAAGGAACAAATAGCAAACAAATTCCTAAACCTTAGGATGACTGGTGTGGATAGTAAGGGATACACTAAAATATTCTTTGAATATGCAAGAATGGCGCCAACTCTTGCTTCACCAGAACCAGTGTTAATCTCCTGTTATATCTGGGGATTAATCGGAGAGATTAGACACGTAGTCAAGGCAGCTAGACCTCAAACCATAGAAGAAGCTGTAGAACTAGCCAATACCTTGACTGATGAATTAGTCCGTACCCGATAAGAGGATCAAAGGAGGAACCTAACCCAGAAGTTGACTCAAGAATTTCGTTCTGGAAATTCTAACCGTGGAAGAAATGTAGGTTCTACCTCTGCACCCTACTGTAGATATTGCAAAAAGAAGCATTCAGGAAGATGCTCCATATACTATAACTTTTGCAAAATATCGGGACACAAGGAAGAAAATTGCAGAAAGAAAGCTAACATCAGGATATGTTACAACTGCGGAGAACAAGGCCATATCAAGCCTAATTGTCCAAAATTAGCTCCAGCTCCAGACAACAAGAATACTAAAAATGCTAGAGCATTTGTTCTGACTGCAGATGAAGCCAAGATGATTCCAGATGTCATAGCTGGTACGTTTTTAGTTAATGATATCTTTGCTAAAGTATTATTTGACTCTGGTGCAAACCAAAGTTTTATTAATACATCATTTTGCAAATTTCTAAATCATTCATTAACTAAACTACCACAAGAATGTCTAGTAGAGACAGCCAATGGAGAAACTGTAAGGATTTCTGAAATCTTGCAGGGAGCAAGTATAGAAATTTTAAATCAGAAATTTATTGCAAATCTGTATCCCATGACTCTGGCAGGATTTGATGTTGTATTAGGAATGGATTGGTTAATAGCCAATAAAGCCAGTATTTTATGTGATCAAAAATTAATACAAGTAAATTCACCAAAAGGTAAAACGATCACAATTAAAGGAGATAGACCCTCTAGATCCATTAATTTCATCTCTGTGATGAAAACTGCAAGTTATATAAGAAAAGGTTCCATAGTGTATTTGATTTCTATAATCACTAACACTAAAGGAAAAGATTTAAAAGATATTCCAGTAGTATCTCAGTTTTCAGATGTATTTCCAGAAGAATTTCCAGGGCAACCTCCAGATAGAGAAGTTGAATTTAGAATCCATTTAATACCAGGAACAACACCGATTGCCAAAGCACCTTATCGTTTGGCACCTGCAGAAATGCAAGAATTAAAGAAACAATTAGACAAATTGTTAGAGAAAGGATTCATACAGCCACGTTCGTCGCCATGGGGAGCACCCATCTTATTTGTTAAAAAGAAGGACGGATCGATGCGCATGTGCATTGATTACCGTGAATTAAACAAAGTCACGATTAAGAATCGGTACCCATTACCGAGAATCGATGATCTGTTTGATCAACTGCAAGGAGCTCAATTTTTCTCTAAAATCGATTTAAGGTCAGGATATCATCAATTAAAGGTACAGGAAGAAGATATTCCTAAAACCGCATTCAGAACAAGGTATGGACATTATGAATTTACTGTCATGCCATTTGGTTTAACCAATGCCCCAGCTGCATTCATGGACATGATGAACCGAATATGTAAGCCATATTTGGATAAATTTATAATTGTTTTTATAGATGATATTCTAATTTACTCTAAGAGTAAAGAAGATCATGCAAAACATTTTGCATGCACTTTTAAGTCTATTAAGAAAGGAAAAGCTTTATGCTAAATTTTCAAAGTGCGAATTTTGGTTAGAACAATTACAATTCCTTGGACACCTAGTTAATCATGAAGGAATTCATGTGGATCCCACAAAGATCGAAGCAATTACTAAATGGAAAACCTCTGAGTCACCAACCGAGGTTAGAAGTTTATTAGGATTGGCCGGTTATTATAGAAAGTTTATTCAAGATTTTTCTAGAATAGCCATTCCCTTAACTAAGCTAACCTGTAAATCTGTTAAGTTTGAATGGGGACTAAAACAAGAAGAAGCCTTTAGAATTCTTAAGCATAAATTAACTCATACACCCATATTAGCGTTACCAGAAGGAACTGAAGATTTTGTAGTTTATTGTGACGCTTCTAAATTAGGTTATGGATGTGTGTTGATGCAACGACAAAAGTTTATAGCTTATGCATCTAGACAACTTAAGAATCATGAAAAGAATTATTCAACCCATGATCTAGAACTAGGAGCTATAATTTTTGCTCTTAAGATTTGGAGACATTACCTTTATGGTAGTAAGTTTACCATATTCACTGATCATAAGAGTTTAAGGTATATCTTCAAGCAAAAGGAGTTGAATATGAGACAAAGACGATGGATGGAGATGCTTAGTGATTATGATTGTGATATCCAGTATCATGAAGGAAGAGCAAATGTAGTAGCAGATGCTTTAAGTCGAAAGTATCATGAAAAGCCAAAAAGGGTACGTTCTCTTAAATTAAATCTGCAAGTAGATTTAAATGATCAAATAAGAGAAGCACAAGAATTAGTAATCAAGGAAGATACTGAAAAATTAAAAGGTATGCTAAAAGAATTGGAACAAGGAATAGATGGAATTTGGAGATTCCATAAAAAGAGAATGTGGATACCTAAATTAGGAAACCTGCGTAATCGTATATTAGAAGAAGCCCATAAGTCTAAATATACGATGCATCCAGGAAGTGATAAAATGTACCAGGATTTAAGGAAAAAATTCTGGTGGATAGGAATGAAGAAGGACATAGCAGCCTATGTTTGGAAATGGGAATTGATAACAATGGATTTTGTTACTAAATTACCCAAAACAAAGAAAGGAAATGATACAATCTGGGTGATTGTAGATAGACTAACCAAGTCTCACTTTCTGAATTAGAGGCATTATAGACGGGTATTATACCCCTAATTAGCGAGGTTCTGCTCCGTTGTAAGTATTATAACCCCAGTTTCGTAATAGTTACGCTGCCCGATTGATTTAGGGTTCCGTAACAACTGTCGTGGTTCTACCCGACGTAGTTGTTGGAATGCCGTCTCGGGGAAGGTATCATTAATATTTTCAAAGGGTTATAATACTAACCAATGTACATTTGTATAAATTATAGATTATATCCAGGAAACCCTTACGCGAAGTCTAAAATAGCAATGTGAGTTTATCCTCTTTTTGTTAACCTTTTTGGAATGTTTACAAAACCATAAATGTTTTACAATGTGATTAAGCGGTGATTGAGTCTTTGTAGCTCTTCAATTACTGCTGGTATTATGGGGTTTTGTATACAAAATTTATTACTACTTGCGAGTAGTATGTTGGGAACGACAGTATATTACCATTGGACAACGAGTTAGCCAATTGGTAATTTGACCATAGCCACAGATCCGGTCGAGTGGCAAGTACTGAATGAGTAATTGTGTAGAAATAAACAATGTGATCGCTCTTAATACTGTCTTAATTAATAAAATGTTTCTTGATTAAACTGGGATTCACTCACCAGTATTTCCGACTGACAAATGTTTTTAAAACGCGTTTCAGGTAACACAATGTGACAGCCAATTATTAAAAAGCCAACTGGAGAGCACTGAAGGCTTGGGAAAAATGTGGCTATAAAAGTTACCTAATAAACGATGTTTTAAATTCAATAAAATAGGGTTTGTCCCTATAAATGTATTGTAATAAGAAACTTGGGTTTTGCCCATGTTATTATTAATATCAAATATGGTGATTTTACTCTGATAAACATTTCCTAACTACGGTCCTGATGAAATTTCCGCTGCAAGATTAAATAGCTGATACCACCGAAAATCTGAGCTCGCGTCCGCCCGTTCCCGGGACAGATAAGGGATCGGGGGTTGCAACATAAGGTATCAAATAATGTAATATAATCTACACTCAAGCGAAAACAAAACTGTAGAATTCTTATTCACCTTTGAAATATCAGTACCGGCCATCTGTGAGGATTCAGATAATTGAACAGCTTTAATTTCTGAACCTTCTTGACTAAACACCTAATACCAAAATATTACCAAAAGGGAATTTAATTAAGATATTTAAACTACAAAAATTGGAAAGAAAAAAATAAATCAATATAAGATATACAAAAACTCTTACCTCATCAGCAACCTCAAGAGCATTTCCATTACCAGCAACCAATTCAGCGATTATGTTCGGATCATCACATACTTTTTGGATAGTGTAGACGTGGTAGTCATGGTTAAGGTTGTAATCAGAAACTTCAATTTTAAACGCCAACTTCTTTTCGACCAACCGTGATATTTCATGGGGAAAAGTTTCAGTATCATTGACCTTCACTTGGCGTTCCCTTATATCATTCGCAGTTGAACCAATAAGCTTCATTACATCTTTATCAAACATCACAAAAGAAACGCTGCCAGTTTCATCTTGCACTCTCAAATGTACTTTGAACCTGTAATAAATGTCAAGTAAATTACAACTAAAACCATAGCAGTTCTGGACATAAAAAGATCGGACGTCAACTTACTTTATGGTTATGGAAGTGCATTCTTTATCGCATTTCGGACAAACCAATGAAGTAGGTGACAGATTCATGACCTAATCAAAAATGGTTTTAGCATATTGTAAGTACTCAATTTTGGTCAACACCTTCTTGTTACAGTCTCGACATGCCGGATAAAACCAGCCATAGTTTTGTTGAACAATTTTGATCGTTGCAACTACCACACATGACATTACCTACGATATCACAGATAAAGCTTTATTAACATGCTCAATTGATAAAACATAGAAAACATTAACAAAATGAAATGCCTATGAATGTATATAGAATTATTCATACGCTATCAACCTCAATAATTTCATCAACATGTCTCTTAGGAGTCTCAATTAGAAATTCTTTACGGACTGGAAATACACTCTGAGATGAAAGAATGGTTTGAGAAGAAGAAGCACCAGCTTCAAATTGTTTCACTAAAAGACTATAAAAATAAAACCACAATTAGCGTTAATACTCAAACTTATGTTAATAAAAATATGAAAAATATAAAATATAAATCAGTGATAGTACCTCCTGCGAAGTTCATTAATCTCATCAATTTCTTGGTTGAGAAATAGACGACTTCCAAACCTATCACTCTGAATAGTATATTGACCTGTAAGAAACAATATACATATCCAACAATTCATTACAAATCACTACAGAAATAAAAAAATGTTCTTAAAAAATGTAACAAAATGGATATTGGAAAAACTAAACAAAGATAAATCAGTCAAATATAAATTACCCTGCCACTTCCTAATCCTCGCATGCTGAATGACAGCCATCACAGTCTCCTTCGGAGAGTTTTGAGACAAAAAATCATTAAGTTCTTGTGCATACCCATTCCACAAAGCACAACGGACTACTTCTCCCGTAAAAGAAACAGATAAACAGCATTAAAAGTCCATACAATCATTTACTATGAATATTGTATATGATTTACTAATCATTTACATTAAATAATGAAAATGATTTACTATGAATATACCATTAAATGCAATGAAGAATATTATATATAAAATAATCTAATCACTGCTATTGTATAAAATTGGCATAACAATTTAATGAATCTTCAGTACATTAAATACAATCATAACACATAAACAAATTTATATAAATGGCAAATGATAATTTACTGGACATCTTGAAGATCCAAGTTCATCTTTTTTCTTTCATTAGGAAAGATTTCCATATCTCCACACCAGACAACAATTCCAGCAACATCTAAAATGGTAAACATAGCAACATAAATTATTGAGATTCGAAAGGGTGGCAAAACATATATCATATTATCAGAAACAGTCATACCGCACGTGAGCATATCCTTTCCTTCTCCATTAACAATGTCTGAATGTGCCATGAAATTAAATCCGTAATCAACACCTTCCCAACCATTCGCACGAGTAACAACCGTACACCGGTAAAAGTTAATCTTGTAACCATGGTTAATAAGTTTGTAAGCATCGGTGTTTTCTCCAACACCAAATCTGGAGAGAATAACAACTTCATCCTCATGAAGCTGTGAGATAAATACAGGGATCAATGGAGCCTTAATCCCTGCCTGAATCTTACGGCCCTGACAAATAAGTGAAACCACATACTTTAGAAACAAACAAACAAACAAACAGTACATCAAAAAAATATAAAAGATACTCAACTAAAGTCTCCACATATGAAGGATCAATAACCAACTAATATTCATGTTTGTTTCATTGTGCCTAATCCTATAACAAATAAACAAACAGTAACTATCTATAAAGGACCAAAAACCAACTAAAATATTACTCTTTTTATCATTATAACTAACCCTAAATTACACAAAACAGAAAATACATAACCATGTAACTTTAGTTACACAAACCTAAATTACAAAAAAACACTTTCAAAACATAAAGAATATTCGTATTTGTTTCATTATCCCTAACCATAAAACAAACAAACAAACAGTAAACAATAATCATCTATCAAGGATCATAAACCAACCAAACAAATATTCATATTTGGTTCTTTATATCTAACCCTAAATTATCAAAGAAACAAACAAAAAACCATCTTTCTTTCTTTAAAGAAAGAAACAAACACTAACTTCACAATAATCATCTATTAATTATCTATTTCGGAGGAAAAAACAAACAAACAAATATTCATCTTTGTTACTTTATATCTAACCCTAAATTACAAAGGATCCAAAAAACAAACAAAAAACCATCTTTGTGTCTTTAAACAAACAAACAAACAGTAACTTTACAATAATCATCTATTTCGGATAAGAAAACAAACAAACAAATATTCATCTTTGTTTCTTTTTATCTAACCCTAAATTACACAAAACTCAAAATCAAAAATGATAAACAAAAAAAAGAGCAAAAAAGGACAAATGCTTGACAAACACTAATACCTTCTCATCGAGCAAGATCAAATCCATCCGAAAGGACTGAACCCATTTCCGGATGATTCGACACTTGAGATTCCACATATCTTTGGACGGATTCAAATCATCAATGAAACTGAGTGACAAAGATGGTGGTTCACCGCCGGATTTCTTGCCGGATGACATAGTTTGCACAGAAGATGAGGACATTATTTTGAAATGAGAATAAAAAGGTGAAATGGAATCGCTGAACTTTTTGAATGAGAAGAAAGTTTGAATAAGAAGGTGTGAAGAAGGAGAGAGAGAGAGATATGATTACTTGTTGCAGTGCATTAAATGGCAATTTGTTCTCTCCATGCAATTTCAAAACTCCATCCTAAAGAAAACCATAATTTAGATTTATAATAAAATCAGATTCTATATTTTAGTTAGATTTATATAGATATAAATATTGAAAACGGAATTATGACATCAGCGAGTACATGTGGCATAGCTTAGAAATTGACACGTAGGCAGTTTTACATCAGCTCATAATCTCTTATTATAGAAAGTATAGATTGAGCCGTCTTGGTCGCAAAGTACGAATGTAACCCACTAGTTAGTTGCAATCGTAAAATAAATACTACACACATTATAGTTCTTAGGAAAATTGTAAAATAAATACTACACACATTTTAGTTCTTAGGAACTAAGAATAAATATGCCAATAAAAATAGCATCGTATTTTAATCATAAAAGAAAAAAAGTCCAAGTTCAAATGATTAAGAAATTAGTTTGACAAGTATAATTTAAAACTAAAAGAGATTACATATCTTTTCTGATCACCTAATTCATTGGATAGAACTTGAACGTTGACATTATTGTTATTAGCAAATCACTAACGATTATTATATTATAGGTACCATATCTTATCACATAAAGTGTTTTTTTTACTGCGGGAAATGATTTAGAGTTTGATCGATGATAAATTTATATATGGAAATATATTATTTTTATATAATGCTATTTTCTATAATAAACATAACTATAGATGGATATTTGCTAGTTTTACAATGTGTGAAATTGTGAAATACATAGTTGTTAACTTGTTATATTTGTATTATTTATATAGATATA
Organism: Helianthus tuberosus; assembly: GCA_030545235.1. NCBI lineage: Eukaryota > Viridiplantae > Streptophyta > Magnoliopsida > Asterales > Asteraceae > Helianthus > Helianthus tuberosus. Next base: position 57,282 of record JARYGA010061101.1, on the reverse strand, counting down.
TTGGAAAAGTGGGCCTGTTGTTTAGTGCAACGAATCATGATGTATAATCTTAGACTTTAAGTCATGGAACAGAAGTCGACTAAAGTTAAAAGATTCCATCACTTAATTAAAAAACTATTTTTAAAACCTTATATAAGGGTGTCTAAACAACACTTATCTTCACAACTTCAATCAAACCATTCTTTCTCTCTTCTCATTTTTAACAAAATGAGATCCAAACATCAAATTTCAACTCTTTTCCTAACAATCTTCTTATTGCTCATTTTAGGATGTAACGCTTCACCACCGAGAAAAAGCGTCCGGTCACGCCGTCCTTGTAAGGAAATGGTGTTCTACTTCCACGACATTATATACAACGGCAAAAACTCCAAGAATGCAACTTCCGCCATTGTGGGTGCACCTGCATGGGGTAATCACACAATTTTAGCGAATCAGAACCATTTTGGGAATGTGGTTGTGTTCGATGATCCCATAACGTTAGACAATAACTTGCACTCGCCCCCTGTTGGACGAGCACAAGGGTTCTATATCTATGACAAAAAAGAAATCTATACCGCATGGCTTGGATTCTCATTTGTCTTCAATTCCACTGCCCATAAGGGTAGCATTAACTTTGCCGGGGCTGACCCTTTGATGAACAAGACGAGAGACATTTCGGTTATTGGTGGAACGGGTGATTTCTTCATGACTAGAGGTGTGGCTACTATCATGACCGACTCGTTTGAGGGGGAAGTTTACTTTAGACTTCGTGTTGACATTAAATTGTACGAGTGTTGGTAATCAAGAACCTACCTTTCTTTTAGGTTTTGTTTTACGTTTTCTTTTATCATATATCTTTTTCGTTCTACAAAAAGATAGAAATTTTATCTATCTTTTCTAAGAAGGCAAAACATGCCATCAATTGTCGTTACGTTTTGTATCAGAAATGTTTGTTTGTTACGGTTTTCTTTTATGGATAATTAAACTTTTGTCGTTTACAATATTTTAAAAGTTGTTAGTTTCAATTTCACTTTGCCTCACCATTGATTGGCTTCTTTTTGTGAACTTATGGATATTGGTGAAATATTTTGACCCTTTTTAAAGTTATCATTCCTTTGGACTCAAAAAGACAATCTTACTTCCTACAATATTATTTGTATTGTGTATTTTTCAGTTTGTTTAACTAATACCAAACATCAAATTAACAAGATTTTTTATTATATTAGTATTGGAGCCTGCGTTTCGCTACGGGGTCGTAAGATGGTGTTGAAGAGGATATATTTGTTACATTATACATTAACGGATTATTATAGACCATGGAAGCTTTAATCTAAACGATGGTAAAAATAAACAATCAACTATAATAAGGTAAATAAAAAACTATTCAATTTGTTACGTTATCTATTGAAGGGTTAATATAGACCATGTATAATAACTCTATTAAAGTTTGGGGGGGGGGGGGGGTGTACAACATTTTTAGAGTTAAAAGTGAGGCTTTAATCTAAACGACACTAAAATGATTTATAAATATAAAAAAAATAACTTTATTAAACTTAAAGGCCCGTATGATAACTATATTAAAGTTCTGGGAGGGGGGGGGGGGGACGTAAATCGTTTTTAGAAAAAGAATTATTATTAAACTTCCGTATGATAAATCTATTAAAATTCACCGGTATAAACGTAAATTATCTATAAAAAAGAATTATTAGAGTTTAAAAGTCATATACTCCATTAAAATTTAAAGTAAAAATTGTAAATAATAAAAAAGACAATAATATTCCTAAATTAAAGTAATATATATAGATCAATCCAAATTTACAATTGTTGGGTTAAATTGCAAAAGAAAATGACACGTGTCCAAAAAGGATTTTTGTTTATTAGTACAGAGAGATAAATAAATAAATATAACACAGGTGGTCTATAATTTGAATGTGTATTTTCAAGATAATGATAGATATATTTTATTATCTATTGTATAAAAATATTTTGCAGAAAACAATAAGAATATAAAAAAAGTTGATGACTCAACGGACTCAATCGTGATAGATGTCCTTTGAAGTTTGTTAAATCTTTGATTTTTTTATTCCAAAGATAATCATTTTTTTATAAATTTAAATTGAAGGAGGTGAGTTAGACTAGATCCTATTAATCTATTTAATCTATATATAATCTAAAATTTAGTTACATGTTCTGTTTTAAAATCAAAATTTATGATGTTATAAATGCAGCACTTAAAACAATATTGATTAAAATAATATATTCCAAAATCATAAGTCCGCCTCCATCGATGATGAAGCCACCGCCCACCTCTGCCGTTCGCGATCCATCTTCCTCTTTTCTTCTCCTTCTTCTTCGTTCTCCTCTTCGAATGCAGTAATAATATTTATCATTCAATATTAATTAATGGCAGCAAGTTCTGGAAACTCCATTCCTGCTCCCGGTATTCCCCTAATTCCTCCATTAACCTTCTCAATTTCATCCTCCAATTAATATTATTTTTCTCCCCGATTTTGCAGACGCGATCCAGGTTTTGGTCTCCTCTCTCGCCGATGAATCCCCCATGGTTAAGCAAGCGTCCATGGCGTCTCTCAAATCTCTCGCTCCACTGTAAGTATTTGTGTTGTTTATACGCATATGCAGGACTTGATTGATTTGGTTAATTGGTGAATTGAAATTGAGATTAATATTATTTTTCTCCCCGATTTTGCAGACGCGGTCCAGGTTTTGGTCTCCTCTCTCGCCGATGAATCCCCCATGGTTAAGCAAGCGTCCATGGCATCTCTCAAATCTCTCGCTCCACTGTAAGTATTTGTGTTGTTTATACGCATATGCAAGACTTGATTGATTTGGTTAATTGGTGAATTGAAATTGAGATTGTGATGGAATTGCAGGAACAAAATCATAAGTCCGCCTCCATCCACCTTATTCCTGTTAATTAGGGTTTTGAACATGGAAAAGGCTTTTTTGTAATTTCACATTGAAGTCTAACTGGCTTAGGTTTTCACTTACATAGTCTACCAAATGACTCTTTAAGACATTCATTGGAATGTATGTTTCTTGCTATTATGCAACTCATTCGGGTCGAAACTATACATGGCCCACTCACCAGATACCAAATCACCATAGTGCTACAAGAATCATGAATAAAGGCACATGTGCAAGTCTGGTGGTTTATTATTATTAAGCATTGTTTTTAAATAGCTCATTTCTTTGTTTTGAAGCTCTTAAAAGTAATACTTCTGTTTGATTATAATTCTTAAAAGTAATTTTGTCATTTGACACATACATAATATGTTGCCGCTGCTAAAGGCCATAATGATGTATGAATTTATCGCTTTTCACCTGGATGAGCAACCCATCGGGTGCAAAGCATACAATAATGGTGGTACGAGAGGCCGAATGTTACAAGTGACGCTAGCGTTTGGATTAGTATTGGTCTGGATGATAGAATAGGTTTTATGCAGGGCCATTGTTGGTCCGGATGAAAAAAATAAGCTTCATCTGGACCGATATTGGCTCTTGAGCACAAAATTTTGTGGTAACTTGAATTTATGTGATTTTTTATGTAGTTGAACAATCTGTATACTATAAAGGGGCATTACTTTTCAACTAATGCACTAGAAAGTCAACCGGTCAATGGCATTGTTGACATACCTTTAGCACAAACTGGTGAAGGTATTGCAGAGTGTGAACTTCTCAAGTGGTTTGTTCAAGAGGTGAGTTATTTAGAGATTTGAGAGACACATCGTCCTCACATCGATGTTAAGACGACAAATGCTTCTTTGATTGCATGATTAAGTTGGGTTTATTGGAAATGAATATATACTGTTAGGGGGATCAAGTTGAAGAATATCAACGTCTTTGTGAAGTTCAAAGCGATAGAGCAACCATAGAAATAACAAGTCGATATAACGGAAAAGTTGCTAAAGTGTTGCATATTCCTGGTGACATGATAAAGGTACTTAATACTTTAAGTAGTAACTTTTTTATTAGTTTTTTTTTTGTTTTTTTTATATATATTATGTCTTAAAAGTATGTAACATTTTGTATTGTCCCAGGTTGGTGAAACTCTGTTGAAATTATCAGTCGATGATTCATCAATTGCACACGACGGTGCTGAGTCATCACTAGGTTCCGATACATCTGATTCCGACGACAAGGCATGGGTTAAAAAGAGTCAAAAAGGTGAAGCTTTATGCACCCCTGCTGTTAGAAGCCTCGCAAAAGATTTCAAACCTTTTGGATCCTGATGTGGATAAAGAATTCTTCGGACGGAAGTCGCAAAACTGGTCAGATCTCAGGGGTGATTATAGAACCTGGTCACCAGGTTCGAAGTAGCCTTTTCTCTTCTAAAGTTCTTCTCCTAATTGAAATTGCTATGAATTTAGGGTTTGTGGTATTGCTCTTCCTTTTTGATGATCATAGAATCGAGTTAGATTTACATTTCATTTTTAGTTAATCTAATTTTCTGTTTTTCAATAATTGCCTTTACATTCCATTTTTGGTTATTCTAATTTGCTGTTTTACGATTCTGCTTTATGTTTTTTTTATTTGTTGTTCATGACGAAGGCTTTTTTTTGTATATCAATATTCAATTTAATCCCTATCAATGTTCCTAATCCAATCCTGGTTTGAATGTTGATAACTATTTAGTTTTGTGTTTTGTGAGAATTTTCAAGAATAGGTTTTCTACTGATACTGGTTTAATTATACAACCATACAACTATGGCCGAAGTTCTGGCGTATTTCACGCAACCATCAATACCGGTTTCGAAATCGACATGGACATCCAATATTAGCTCCGAAGATATGCTGACCGAAGTTCTGTCGTATTTCACGCAACCATCAATACCGGAGAAGACGGAGCGTATCTGGTATCAATACCGGAGAAGACGGAGCGTATCTGGTACTTATTCAGCCTTCATAGTTCACATTATCATACATTTTAAAAAAAAACTATGAAATGGTTTTTGTTTATTTTGCTAAAATTGTTTTTTTTTTTTTTCATTTTTTCAGGAATTTTAGTTTCCACCCCTAAAAAGACCCCAATTTGGGCCTCCCTTTTTCCTATATTATTCTTTTATATAACTTCATATACAACTAACTGCTTATAAACCCACCCCAAAAGACTTTCTTTACATTAGTATGCTAAAGGAGAAACATGCCCAATATCAATAGTAATCACAATAATAATGGTGAACCTCAGAAGCAGCAGCAGCAGCAGCAGAAAGAGAGGCATATAGTTTCTTGGTCTCAAGAGGTTTGTTTTTGTTTTTGTTTTCATCATTGAATTTTAAACTGTTTTTGTTTGATTGATTTGGGATTTTTTTTAAAAAAAACCTTTCAGGAAGATGATATATTGAGGCAAACCCGGGCTGTTGGCCCAGGTGGCACGAACATTTACATAAAACGCGATGAACGTAGCACATGCTGAGATATCTACAACAATGGGTATGGCTCTAAACATTTACTATGTAACGGACGCGGTTGGAAACCCGGTATTGCTTGGACATTATTACTTGATAATGGAGCTGATGTTAATTCTAGGAATTATTGTGGTCAGGTAATCATATTATTTAATTAGTAAGATTTTAGGGTTTTAGTTATGGATATTGATTAATGAGGCTATTTACATATCACAATTGCATGATCATTTAATGAGGCTGTTTACATACCTCCACAATTTACGGTCGGCTTTAATTGCATTGATTAGTCACTGGCTTCTTTCTGGGAAGGTGAATGGTCTGAAATTCTATTATATGAGCTCCACCTTCCCTATTGTTGTAGGTCCATATTCAGACTTGCTACTCTATTATCATGGCTAGCTCTCTTAGTGTGAATACATCGGGAATTGGTGTTGGCAACCAAATGGTCCTTGCTGACCTCCGTGAAGGGAGTACCGGGCCCATCACGGTTATGGTTTGCAGAAAGTGGGACGTCACAAGTGTCAACGGACGCTACATGAGCACCGACTATGTCGTCAGTGATATAAAGGTAACTCTCACCCTTTTAACCCCATACCCTTTCCCTTTTACGAGTTTCATCGTTACTGAAAGTCTGCTGTTTGGTTTGCATAGGGAGGTGTGATACATTGTACCGCCCGGAATAACATTGCACACTACTTCTTTGACAAGCTCAAAGAGGGCGGGATATATTTACTCAAGGGTTTTACAGTCCAGCGCACCGATCAATACCGGATTCTAAAAGACAGCCCCTTTGTTATCGGGTTGAATGGCTCCACGACTGTTAAGAGGGTTGACGATACCAGTGGTTCATTTACGCGCTACCCGTTCTTACTTACGGCGTTTGAGGACCTCGAACCAACAGAGGGCAAGTATTTTGTAGGTATGTTTACTCTCCTCATGCTGGTGTTACGGTTGTTTGCTTTTCTTATATAAAAAAATGGTCTAATAAAGGTTAAAGTACTTATTGGTTACTAACTAAACACTCATGTTTGTAAATTGCATATTCCATTAGTCCCTCCATGTTTATATTTGAATTTTGAATAGTATCATTTACAAAAATGAGTGGCTTATTACATTGTTTTGTGGGCCTATTGATAGCTTATTATTTAGTCCCCATTGATAGTTGGGGCTTGAGAGTTCATTTTATTCATAATAATTAGTATACTGGCTAACATCTATCTATGTATTTATGGAATTATGGGTTACCACAGATAGTTACTTAATGTGTCCCCAGCGATAAAAGTTGGTCAGCTATAACACTCGCAAAATACAGGAACTTGCTACCAAGGTTTTTATTAATATTTTGAATACAAACCAGGTCTACTTTCAAAAAATATAAAAAAATATATTAAGGATGTTCTATAGGTGGCGAATTCAACCAATTTACTTATGAACAGGTCGATCCAAACAAGTTAAAAATTGCCCAATATCCATTATGATAACAGCACAGATCGACTCAGCCCTAGCCATTTTTAACCAGCACTATAAATGACCCGTTTCACAGCTGAACCACATTTTGTCCAATTACCCAAGCAAGTATCGGCCTATGATGTAGTCTGGTCATGGGCAAGACCGTATTTAAGTTTTTAGACGAGGTACACAATTATCTATTTATACAATGAAAACCAGTGAGGAAACCAGTTAACTGGTTCGATCAAATAACTGACCCGAATAAATTAGTTTTTCAGTTGAATTTGGCTCAAATTTGACTCGGTTTGACTATTAGACACGTTTCTAATTCAGTATAATTTCCGTTGCACTTCAGATGTTATCGGATATGTTACTGAGGTGGGGCCGCCGTCTGTGAAATCATCGGGTGCTCGCGCGGTTGAGTTCAACCTAACCAACGAACGGTAGGTGCCTCATCCTTATTGTCCGTTTGGTATTTCTTTTTCCCTAAGTTAAGTCTTTAAATTTTTAGGCTTTTTTTTATTCTCACAGCAATCGCCGAGTTAGAGTGACACTGTGGGGTCATCTAGGTGATGCTATGATTAAGAAAAAGGACGAAAACCCGGCTGTCTATTCTCTAATCCTGACTTCCATGAGTGCAAAGTTTTACCTAGGTACGTTTGTTTTTCGACACGTGAATTATTATGCGTACTACTTAAAAACTCTTTACCTAACTTAACACAATGCAGGCGTCCTTGGTTTGTCCAGTTCATCGTCAACTATGCTCATTGACTCCTCCGAGGTACCCGCACTGCAAACTTTTAAGTCGTCTGTTAGGTACTGGTACAACCTTTGTCACACACACTTTAGTTATCTGTTTTTATACGTTTATTGCTCTGGCTGAATATGAAACTATGCTTCCCAGCTGTGTTGCTATTGGAGATACTAGCGCTCCAGTCACCGAGGATGTGGTCTGTGTTGGTACTCTACAAGAGCTTGTGGACAGGGTTCGTGCCGACAAATCCAAAAAGAAGGTATTTATCCCAACTGACGTATCTTTTTGTTTGAAATCAAGACCTTTAATAGATAAAAAAAGCATGTATCTACCAAACAAAAACATTTTAATCCGATTCAACCAGTAAACCAGTACTTTAACCGATTCAATAACCAATCCCTTTTCTAAAAAAAAACCGGCTTTAGCAGCTAACAAGAAACTAATAATTTCATACACTTTTGGCCCACTATTTGTTAGTGTTATATCACACTTAATTCAACAATCAAGTATATATCTCTCTTTTGCTTTTCGTTCAAAGTAAATAAAATGTATTTTTATTAAAGAAAATGATTACTGATCTATTGAAAATGTCGACAAAGTAAATAATAGAATTAAAGGAATTTTAAGAACAACTCTTCATCTCCTTTTGTTAGACTTAAAATAAAATTAAAGATAACGTAACTCTAAATTAATGGAATTAAAGGAGAAATTAGAATTACAATAATTAAAGATAACATAACTGAAATAATAGAATTAAAGGAATTTTAAGAACAACTCTTCATCTCCTTCCATTTTTTATAGAATATAATTTAATAAACTATCATAGCCTCTTTTATTTTTTTAAAACTTTTGTATTTTTTTTAGTTTGTTCAAGTTAATTAACACCTCATTCCATCTTCACCAGCCTTAAATTAAAGCATCAGAAGATGACCAGAGTATGTGAATACAACCATTATTCTGTACAAAACAAACAAGATCATAATTAGCATATGCCTTAAATTTCAAGATTCACCACCACCACCACCGTCGGCGCCGATGCCACCGCATCACCACTGTGAACCATCACTGTTGGGCTCACACCAATCTCATTTCTTCAACTTTTAATCAAAAAAAAGAAAAAATATTTCCCAAGAAACATATAAGGTTCTTCATTTTTTATTGACCCCCTACTAAACAGAACTGTCTAACCTACCAAGTGTGTGGAAATAGGGATTACCCTCCCCGACATAACCTGCCTATGGGCCTACTATGTGTAGAAACATAGTACATACACCCCCCCTCCCACACCCTGTTTGCCTCGCTGAACTAGCCCTTGTATTTTGTTCGTTGTAGGCCATCCTTTTCCGGAACGTTGTAGAGATTACGTCTATTAGAACCAAGAACAGCTAGTATCTTTTCGCGTGTTCCGGTAGCCAGTGTCGTAAGGGACTAACGAGAGAGGACGGTTACTTCATTTGCAAGGCGTGCAAATCCAAGGTTGACTATCCAAGGACGAGGTATAGACTTCAACATCTCATGCACAAATTCATTACTTTGTTCCTCTTCCCATATGATGCCATAATTCTATGTTGTCCGGGGTGATTTGGTGCCCTTCTACCTTCACCGCCAAAGAATTTTGGTCCCACCGTACCATTGTTATTGATCTACTATACCCTGCTAGGTTTCGGATTCAGGCGGATGTAACTGATGGAACGATTAGCACCGTTGTCACCCTCTTTGATGAAGTTGCTGAGCAGTTGGTTAAAAGGACCGCAAAATCCTTGGTAGAGGAACAGTTGAAGGTATGCGCACTAATCATTGCAAGGTGGTTTTGAAGCATATGTGAATTTGCTACGATAACTTTCCTGGTTTGTATTTGGTATGCAGGATACTTCTATTGATGCTCCCATACTACCCTCCGCCCTCGAAGCCCTTATTGGAACAAAACACACTTTTGAGATTAAGAGCCATACATACTACCGTTATGGAGAATATGAGAGCTTCAATTGCGCGAAGATTGTTGGCCCTGGAATGGATGATACAGATGGGAGCATTAATGTTGTTGCGTCGGATTTGGGTACAATACCATCTGACTCCCTAAAGCGTGGTTCGAACCTCCCGCCCCCGACCCCCGGAACTGGACGCAAACTTAGAAAGTTGTAAGTTACACCTACCAATCGTCCCCTGTTTTAAATGTTTACATGTTGGAACTTTGCGCCAATACATGCATCCCCATGTTTCTTTGCAGATACGTTGAAGAATCGAATGACGATGATGATGGGGTGTCCGTTGACCGTGTGGATGTTACCGATGTGGTAGACGATAGTGGGGATGCTAAGAAGGGTTCCCGCTGATATGGCGATGGTCATTTTTTATCTTCTTTAAGTGTTTGCGCTCTTGTGACTTTCTCTTTTATGGATTCAAATAATGTGGCGACACCTATGACTTGTGCCCACACCAAAACTGTGATGTTTTTCTATTACGCGATATATGTTATTTTCCCGCCTTGCCAGTCTCTCTGGATTTATGAAAACAATTCAGCCACGTATTTACGACGAACAAAAATACTCCGCCTAACAAAACAATGGTAGAGTCCAAATAGGATGATAATATGCCACCTACGAACATACGTTTCCAAATACGTTTAACCAACCCTTTTGTTACATCTTTCAATTCACATATAACTTTCAATCACCGTAAAAGGGTTCTATAAATGTTTGTTTAGAATGATGCATCCTCCAATAGAATAATACCAATGAACAACGTAAAATAAGTTTTGGAATCATATAAGACCTACATGAATTTTTATCTAAAGTGTTGAATAAAGCATATAGATGAATGCAAATGTACAAGCGATAACCGTGTCATTCTACAATCTTCGTGAACACCTACCTGGAAGTCTGCATTACAAACAACAATGAAATAAGCAAATTATGACTTGTGCTAAACAAATACCTTACGACATATGACCTTTTCCGTCTGACTGTACCTGTATCTGTTATTTAGGTAAAAAAACAGCCGCGTGCCTAACAATAAATATACTATTTAAACCAGCTTTAACTTGCATTCTTTAAATACATACACCCCCCCCCCCTCGCGGGGACATGTATGAATGCTTCATTTTGGACGATGTATTATGTAACATTGTATGCAACATGCAGCTGCCTGTGCGCCCCTTCGTGATGCTCGAAGCCACTTTCGCCTTTCATACACATTCACGTGTTATGCCTAACGGGTTAATCCAATACGTTTGTGGGCTAAAACTGCTTGACCAGGCTGGAACAAACAAAGGTATGAAACTTTTAATTACAGTGTTTCCCCCGACCCCGCATATGGAGTTTTAAATACTGAATTCTACCCCTTCCTGTTCCCTCATAAAAGACGAGGTTTGCAGGTTATGGCTGCTGCTCCTGGTGTGATTAGTAATTCGATACAAGCCCGCCTTTATTCCCATACGTTGTCTGACGGAAAGATACAAACATATTTCAGTCTTACATTGATTAACAGCTGCAGCGATGCTACCATCGTGGGTAGCAAACATTCTATCCATATACAAAGTCGTAATTATGTGGGCCTTGGTGGGAAGACCGTGACATACTGTGGGCCTACCCTATCTAACATAAATGCATCTGCTTCCTCTGCTGTCCCCAACGCAGGTTAGCTATACTGTTCGTGAAAACGGAATCATTTAGCCATCATGTTCGCTTACCGACATGCGTTCACGCACAAATTACAGCTCTAATTAGGCTGCAAACAGTTTAAGCCCTCCAATTTTGATGCCACTGTTATCAAGCCGTGCTCAATGGATTGGAATTTACTTTCATAGTTAGTTATTTATACGTTCTCTACCTACTATGTTGTGTTTACTCTAACTGCATATTCTGTGTCTGTTACAGGTGACACTCAAATACAACCGCCAGCTGTTACAGTGGCCACTGGTCCTACCGCTAGAGTGGGCACAGGAGAATCAATAAAAGGTCGTCCCCATATTTCCTCATCAACGTCCCTCTGGGACGCAGTACGCCTATTCATACTTTTTGGGTTGCACACTTACATTATCCCTCATCCCACTACGAGCCCTACATAATAGTTGTTCTCTTAACATATGTTACAGGTAAAAACATCATGCGGAGCGATGCAGTGCAGATGCGGCCTGTTTTATGTCCACCAACAACATATTCTCCTTCCGTATCTGCCCAAGGTCTACACCGTTATCTACAATGTTTACTACTATCCTTTTATCATTTCCGTAACTATTACGTTTTTCCCAGACAATATTTCCTGCACACCACAGAATTCTCATCAGAATGTAGCGGGCCCATCGCGTCTGCGTCCTTCTCGCCCTAAAAAAACAGAAGGTAAAGCTACATCCCTACCCTATACCCGACTATGCTTTTACCCGTCTATCATCCAGCATAGGAATAACATTGCCATATTTTATTATGTTACCAGGTGTTCGTATTCGCACCCCACGTAGGGCAGCGTTTGCATCAACAGGTATTGTCCAACCCTATTTCCTTACCATGCACGTTTTGTTCCCTTTTGCATCTGACTTTACTCTGCTGTTTGATACGCTGCTCTCAATCCGTACGTTGTACTAAGTTTACCTGCTACAAATATTCTAGGTGCGCATGTTAAGTACCAAAGCCTTGGCCGTCCAACCTTCACATGCCATAATTGTGCAGCGATCATGTGGTATGAAGAGAGGAATAAAAATACAAAGTCGTCTGATGGGACGACTTTCTCTTCGTGCTGCCAGGATGGCAAGGTTTTGCTTCCTCGCCTTCTTGATGCTCCTGAACCATTAAGATCATTACTTGATTGTAACGACCCAGAGACAGTTAGATTCAGAGAACATATTAGAGTGTACAATAGCATGTTCTGTTTCACATCATTTGGGGGAAAGATTGATCATGCAATAAACAGTGGTCGAAGCCTATACACCTTCCGAATAAGCGGTCAGAACTACCACCGAATAGGAACCATGTTGCCAGTTGAAGGTGAACAACCCAGATATGCTCAACTATATTTCTACGACACGCAAAACGAAGTCAAAAACCGTATAGCTGCTTTGTTTGGCCAGACCCATTGTCACAACACATGTGATGAAGCAATTGTTGCGTCCCTCATCAGAATGTTAGACAACCACAGTTCTTTGGCTAACGCCTTCCGAATGGCGCGTGACTGGTGCACTCAGAATGAAAGCAACAATTGTCAGCTACACTTACTAGGCCAAATAATAAACAATCCACAGTACAATCGCCCTAATGTGTCTGAAGTTGATGTTCTTATCACAAAGGACTTTGGGGAAAACACCGAGCCACGTGATGTTATCGTCAGTACAAAGAACGGCGCGCTTCAACGGATATCAGAATTACATCAGCTTTACATGCCTTTGCAGTATCCGTTATTGTTTCCGTACGAAGAGACCGGGTTCCACGAGCGAATACGCTACCATGACAACACCGGACGTCGGGCGACTAAACGACAATGTGTTACGATGCGGGAATACTACTGCTACAGAATCCATTATCGCAACAATGAAGGCACCACCCTGTTAAGAGGCGGTCGTTTATTCCAACAATATTTGGTTGACTCATACGCGGCCATCGAAGAACAAAGGTTGCGCTGGATGAGGAATAACCAAAATGAGCTGCGCGTTGAACTCTATCATAATGTTTGTGACACTGTAACGCGTGGGGATACAAATGCTGAGGCTATCGGACAACGTATAGTTTTGCCGGCAACCTTTACGGGCAGTCCAAGATATATGATCCAAAATTACCAAGATGCCATGGCCTTGTGCCGTGCTTTTGGGAACCCCGACCTGTTTGTAACATTTACAGCTAACCCAAAATGGCCTGAAATCGAAGACATGGTATTTCTCATATCAGGACAGAAGTCGCACGACCGTGCAGATGTTGTATCACGCGTTTTTAAGCTAAAGCTAACCTTCTTGATTGAAGATATTATGAAGAAACAAATCTTTAGCAACTGCAAAGCAGGTAAAGTTTGTAATGCTCCGCCTCTTTCTTTTGCTATCAATTCTACCACAAATACTAACCTTTTTTAGCTTTATAATTTTCCCCTTTTTTCCCGCTCTGTCTTGAATCTTTGTCCCCCTGGTTATATACAGTTGTTTACACAATTGAGTTTCAAAAACGAGGCCTACCACATGCGCACCTTTTATTGTGGCTCGAACATTCTGCCGCGTCTCGCACGCCTGCTGGTATAGATGATTTGATTTCAGCCGAGATCCCATCGAAAATTGACGATCCATCCGGCTATAAGGCTGTAACAGATTACATGTTGCATGGTCCATGTGGGAATGATGCGCGCAGTGCTCCATGTACAACAGATGGTAAATGCATGAAACACTTTCCGAAACCATTTTATCGAGAAACGACAATTGACGAAGACGGTTACCCGGTTTATCGACGACGAGATACCAAGATTTTCTTTATGAAGGGCAAAACGAAGCTTGACAACCGGTTTGTCGTCCCATACAACCGTTATCTCCTCTTAAAGTACGAATCGCACATCAATGTTGAATGGTGCAACCAGTCCCGAGCAATAAAATACTTGTTTAAATACTTAAACAAGGGGCCAGACAGGGCTACAATGGTTGTTCAGGAAAACATTGGCAATGATGGTGAAAGGCGTACACAACAGATTGTTAAGGTCGATGAGATTAAAAACTATTTGGATTGCCGGTACTTATCGCCGTGTGAAGCTGTGTGGAGAATGCTTGCATTTCCTATACATTACTCATTCCCATCCGTCATGAAGCTAACGTTCCATACACCTAACCAACATCTACTCACGTTACGTGATTCGGACAGCTTGCCAGCCCTGTTAAACCGGGACGGGATACGAGACACAATGTTCACCCAATGGTTTGCGCTGAACAGCAGAGATGCAGCGGCAAGAAAGTTTACGTACGTCGAGATACCAACAAAGTATGTGTGGCAAGAGGATAACAAGGTATGGAAAACGCGGTTGGAGCGGACAGCCATTGGGCGGATTGTGTATTGCAATCCAGCAGCTGGGCCAAAGTATTATTTAAGGATGTTGTTGGGAATTGTGAGAGGGCCCCGAAGTTTCGAAGAAATAAAAACGGTCGACGGAGTCGTGTATGAAACGTTCAAAGAAGCCTGCTATGCGTACGGCTTGCTTAATGATGATAAGGAGTGGAATGACGCTCTTTCAGAGGCCAAATTATGGGCGTCCGGTTCCCAGCTACGGGAATTGTTTGTTACCATGTTGTTGTTTTGCGAAGTGAACCGCCCGGCACAACTGTGGGCACAGAATTGGGAGATACTATCTGATGATATTTTGTACATGAAACGTAGGCTCTTCATGTTTCCAGGATTACATTTATCGGACGACCAGCTTAAGAACTACTGCCTGATTGAACTAAATGAACTATTGGAGAAAAATGGAAAATCGTTGGTGGATTTCACAGATATGCCACAACCAGATACGTCGCTCCTCGATAAGATGGATAATCGTCTAATCAGGGAAGAGTTGAGTTACAATAAAAAAAAGTTGACGGACGAACACGATCAATTATATGCATCACTCAACACGGAACAAACGGTCATATACGACACAGTCATTGATTATGTTACCACCCGAAAATGAGGGTTTTATTTCGTGTATGGTCCGGGTGGGACAGGCAAGACTTTCCTGTACAGAGCCATCCTGTCACGCTTAAGATCGATGGGCCTGATTGCCCTTGCGGTTGCATCTTCATGTAATTTTTTTTTTGTAATGTTGTATAATTATTCTCGTGCTACATAATGTATGTGGTTGCGTACGCAACTCCATTTTTACTCACTTTACCTATCCCCGCACGTCAGGTATCGCGTCCCTTCTATTACCCGGTGGTCGGACAACTCATAGCCGCTTCGCTATCCCTTTAGAATTACTTCACAATAGCACGTGTGCCATCAAACAAAATACCCAATTGGCACACCTTTTACAAGAGGTAAGGTTAATCATCTGGGACGAAGCACCAATGATGCAAAAATATGCCTTTGAAGCACTTGATAAAACACTTAGAGATATCTTGGGATTTTGTACCTACGCAAACAGGGAACGTGTGTTTGGTGGCATGCCTGTCTTGCTTGGTGGTGATTTCAGGCAAATCCTTCCCGCCATCCCAAAGGGAAAAAGAGAAGATGTTGTTCAGGCATGCATAAATAAATCGTACCTGTGGAAAAGTTGTGAACTCTTCACTCTCCACCGTAGTATGCGTGTCAACGAATACACCTCAACAGGTGTGATAGACATAGATAGGCAACGTTTCAACAAATGGTTGTTAGAAATCGGCGATGGAATCGTTCCCTCAAAAGCCAAAGAAGGTGAAGATGAGTCAACCTGGATCGAGATACCCACCAGGTTCATCGTTGATAGTTGTGGTCTTCCTGTGGCCTCGATTGTTAACGCTGTCTTCCCGTCGTTTACAAAAAGGCAGGACGATGACGATTTTTTGTGTGAAAGAGCAATACTAACCCCACGCAATATAGACGCGGACGAAATCAATGATTACATGTTTGCACAATTGAGACGGACCACAAAGACCTACAAGAGCTCTGACGAGATATGTCGCGCATCCACGGATGTATTAGAACAGGAACAACTCTATCCGTCTGAATTCCTGAACTCTTTGACATTCCCAGGTACCCCCCCCCCCCCCGGCACTAAAATATTAGTTACAAACAAAAAATTTGTGACCAGTTAAATTCTTTAATTATTTGACATTGTTAGGTATGCCACCGCACGCTTTGCATTTAAAAGAAGGCCTCCCTATCATGCTTTTAAGAAATGTGAACCCCTCGCAAGGCTTATGTAATGGCACCCGTCTTATTATCACAGACCTTGGGAAATTTTTTATCAAGGCTAGGATACTTACTGGGTCAAATCGTGGAGATACTGCATTAATACCGAGGATAACCCATTCATCCACGAAATCAAAATGGCCATTCATTATGAAAAGACGCCAGTTCCCAGTGAAACCATGCTATGCAATGACCATTAATAAAAGTCAAGGCCAATCATTAAAAGTTGTTGGTCTCTATTTGCCCCGACCTGTGTTTAGCCATGGCCAGCTTTATGTCGCTCTTTCAAGGGTTACGACACCTGAAGGTTTAAAGATTGTCATCGCCGGGGATGGCAACGGTGGCATGAAGAACCATACCAGAAACATCGTTTACAAAGAAACGTTTAACAATTTGGCCACATCAGATCGGACGCAATAAACAATACTTGCCCTACCGTATATTTTTGGACTACAAAGAAACTTTTATCGCCTTTATCGCCGTTAATCCAACATAATAACTGATGCATGCCCTAAACACACTTTTTGTTTGCTCTGTCCCAAACACAACAGCTATATACGTGCCACGTTGAGTATTATGCGTGTATCCTCCGACAACCAACTATCCACGTAGTCTGCCAATAACGACAGCGCAGCAGCTATATATGTACCACGGGTGGTGGGAATGAAAGTCTTTCCAGTTTCCGCTAAATTTTGAAAACTCATATTCTTTTTTTTCTTAGTTTTTTGTTTGTTTATTTAATTCAGATACATGGGTTGGTTGGTTTATTTGTCTATTTTAGGAAATAAAAGCAACGATGATTCAAAGACTACTGTTTGTTGCTGGTTTGAACACATTGACACAAACACATTTTGGGACACGGTTGCCAGCTGTCGTTTGGGGGGGGGGGTCATACACTTTCGTGCCTACTACTATTTCAATCATTTTGGCTGGTCAATATAGCGACATCGTGGATCCTCAAGAGGTGGTTACACACTTACACAGCAACCTTTTATGAAACTTATAGTGTTTCGTTTAATATTACATCCAATTCACTCCCACATGTTGATGATTATATAGAAATTTGAGAGGATTGTGAGAGGGACTCAAGGAGCTCTTATTGTTGCTTCAACTCTTCAAATTGTGCTTGGTTTTAGCGGACTTTGGCGTAATATCAAACGGTTAGTTTTGAATCATGTGCAGGCCGGAGCTGATGTTAATTCTAGGAATTATTGTGGTCAGGTAATCATTCTTCGGTTTCGAAATCGACATGGACATCCAATATTAGCTCCGAAGATATACTAACCGAAGTTCTGTCGTATTTCACGCAACCATCAACACCGGATAAGACGGAGCGTATTTGGTACTTATTCAGCCTTCATAGTTCATATTAGCATACATTTTAAAAAAAAATTATGAAATGGTTTTTGTTTATTTTGCTAGAATTGGTTTTTTTTTTTCCTTTTTTTCAGGAATTTTATATCAGACATATAGATAGAAGCCCGATGGATATGTTTGACTCTGAGGACCCGCGTGAACGTGAGTATTTGAAAACTATTTTACACCGAATTTACGGGAAGTTTATGGTGCATCGCCCGTTTATTAGGAAAGCAATCAATAACATCTTTTACAGGTTCACATACGAAACACAAAGGCATAATGGTATTGGTGAGTTGTTGGAAATACTTGGAAGTATAATTAACGGTTTTGCGTTACCATTGAAAGAAGAACATAAGTTGTTTCTTATGCGGGCGCTTATACCGCTTCACAAACCGAAATCGATTGCTATGTATCATCAACAGCTTTCGTACTGTATCATTCAGTTTGTAGAAAAGGATAGCAAGTTGGCAGATACGGTTATTACGGGTTTGCTTAAGTATTGGCCGATTACTAACTATCAAAAGGAGACGCTTTTTCTTGGAGAACTCGAAGAAGTATTGGAGGCGACACAGGCTACTGAATTCCAACGGTGTATGGTTGTCACAACCCCCGATCCCTGATCCCCGGGAACGGGCGGACGTGATCACAGAGTTCGGTGGTATCAGGTTTGTTTAGTCTTGCAGCGGAATTTACATCAGGACCGTAGTTAGGAAATGTTTATCAGAGTAAACCCACCTCATTTCATATTAATAATCACATGGGTAAAACCCAAGTTTCTTATTACAATACTTTATTAGGGACAAACCCTATTTTAAAACATCGTTTATTAGGTAACTTTTATAGCCACATTTTCCCAAGCCTTCAGTGCTCTCCAGCTGGCTTTTTACTAATTGGCTGTCACATTGGGTTACCTGAAACATGTTTTAAAAATATTTGTCAACGGGAAATACTGGTGAGTGAATCCCAATTTAATCAAGTTAAAGTCACAGTGAACAGTATTGAGAGTGATCACTTTGTTTATGTCTACACAATTACTCCATTTGGTACTATCAATCCTGACTTGTGGGTCATATTACCCATTGGCTAACTCATTGTCCAATGGTAACGCATTGTCATCCCGACTTACTACTCGCAAGTAGTACAAAATTTTGTATACAAAACCCCAACATACCGGCAGTAATTGAATAACTACAAAGACTCAATTACTGCTAATTTTCATAGTAAAACATTTAAGGTTTGGTTAAACATTACCAAAAACATTAACAAAAAGAGGATAACTCACATTGCTGTCTTAGGCTTTTCGTAAGGGTTTCCTGGGTATAATCTATAATTTATACAAATGTACATTGGTTAGTATCATAACCCTTTGAAAATATTAATAATACCCTCCCCGAGACGGCATTCCAACAACTACGTCGGGCAGAACCACGACAGTTGTTACGGAACCCTAAATCAATCGGGCAGCGTAACTATTATGAAACCAGGGTTATAATACTTATAACAGAGCAGAACCTCGCTAATTAGGGGTATAGTACCCGACTATAATTCCTCTACTACAGAAATGGTGATTCGAGATTGAAATGTGAGCGACGAAAATTGTAATCCGATGCCCTCTATTTATATGGTCTGATACTGACTCTGAGGCGGCCCGCGTAAGGTAAGGCTAGGCCTTACGCGGCCCGAGTCAACACGCGGTCAAACTATAGCTTAGCTGAGTCGTTGAGTAGGTCCGCCACGATGTCGACACGTGTCGGCTCAGGAATGTGCCACCATTTGGAACACGCGCGGCCCGCGTCAACTTATACGAGGTCTTACGCGACCCGCTTGAACTAAAGGATTAAGCGGAGTCCGGTCAACACTCCCATACGGCCCGCGTAAGATGTTGGGGTGGGTTTATGCAGCCCGCCTCAACTTACATTTCAGGTTTTTATTTTATTTTTATAAACTATAACATAATACGGGCTCGGTTTTCGCATACGGGGTGTAATATAAGACGTATTGGGACATTCTAACATATAATAGGATGTAATAAATATTTATAAGGGTATTGGTTTTACCGAGGGTTGTTACATTCTCCCCACCTTGTTTTTAGAGCTCGTCCTCGAGATCTACTGAAACAAGTGCGGATATTTCCTTTTCATTTCTGATTCGAGTTCCCAT
>JARYGA010061101.1:0-37133 GCA_030545235.1 Helianthus tuberosus | reverse complement strand
AGGTGTCGCCACATTATTTGAATCCATAAAAGAGAAAGTCACAAGAGCGCAAACACTTAAAGAAGATAAAAAATGACCATCGCCATATCAGCGGGAACCCTTCTTAGCATCCCCACTATCGTCTACCACATCGGTAACATCCACACGGTCAACGGACACCCCATCATCATCGTCATTCGATTCTTCAACGTATCTGCAAAGAAACATGGGGATGCATGTATTGGCGCAAAGTTCCAACATGTAAACATTTAAAACAGGGGACGATTGGTAGGTGTAACTTACAACTTTCTAAGTTTGCGTCCAGTTCCGGGGGTCGGGGGCGGGAGGTTCGAACCACGCTTTAGGGAGTCAGATGGTATTGTACCCAAATCCGACGCAACAACATTAATGCTCCCATCTGTATCATCCATTCCAGGGCCAACAATCTTCGCGCAATTGAAGCTCTCATATTCTCCATAACGGTAGTATGTATGGCTCTTAATCTCAAAAGTGTGTTTTGTTCCAATAAGGGCTTCGAGGGCGGAGGGTAGTATGGGAGCATCAATAGAAGTATCCTGCATACCAAATACAAACCAGGAAAGTTATCGTAGCAAATTCACATATGCTTCAAAACCACCTTGCAATGATTAGTGCGCATACCTTCAACTGTTCCTCTACCAAGGATTTTGCGGTCCTTTTAACCAACTGCTCAGCAACTTCATCAAAGAGGGTGACAACGGTGCTAATCGTTCCATCAGTTACATCCGCCTGAATCCGAAACCTAGCAGGGTATAGTAGATCAATAACAATGGTACGGTGGGACCAAAATTCTTTGGCGGTGAAGGTAGAAGGGCACCAAATCACCCCGGACAACATAGAATTATGGCATCATATGGGAAGAGGAACAAAGTAATGAATTTGTGCATGAGATGTTGAAGTCTATACCTCGTCCTTGGATAGTCAACCTTGGATTTGCACGCCTTGCAAATGAAGTAACCGTCCTCTCTCGTTAGTCCCTTACGACACTGGCTACCGGAACACGCGAAAAGATACTAGCTGTTCTTGGTTCTAATAGACGTAATCTCTACAACGTTCCGGAAAAGGATGGCCTACAACGAACAAAATACAAGGGCTAGTTCAGCGAGGCAAACAGGGTGTGGGAGGGGGGGTGTATGTACTATGTTTCTACACATAGTAGGCCCATAGGCAGGTTATGTCGGGGAGGGTAATCCCTATTTCCACACACTTGGTAGGTTAGACAGTTCTGTTTAGTAGGGGGTCAATAAAAAATGAAGAACCTTATATGTTTCTTGGGAAATATTTTTTCTTTTTTTTGATTAAAAGTTGAAGAAATGAGATTGGTGTGAGCCCAACAGTGATGGTTCACAGTGGTGATGCGGTGGCATCGGCGCCGACGGTGGTGGTGGTGGTGAATCTTGAAATTTAAGGCATATGCTAATTATGATCTTGTTTGTTTTGTACAGAATAATGGTTGTATTCACATACTCTGGTCATCTTCTGATGCTTTAATTTAAGGCTGGTGAAGATGGAATGAGGTGTTAATTAACTTGAACAAACTAAAAAAAATACAAAAGTTTTAAAAAAATAAAAGAGGCTATGATAGTTTATTAAATTATATTCTATAAAAAATGGAAGGAGATGAAGAGTTGTTCTTAAAATTCCTTTAATTCTATTATTTCAGTTATGTTATCTTTAATTATTGTAATTCTAATTTCTCCTTTAATTCCATTAATTTAGAGTTACGTTATCTTTAATTTTATTTTAAGTCTAACAAAAGGAGATGAAGAGTTGTTCTTAAAATTCCTTTAATTCTATTATTTACTTTGTCGACATTTTCAATAGATCAGTAATCATTTTCTTTAATAAAAATACATTTTATTTACTTTGAACGAAAAGCAAAAGAGAGATATATACTTGATTGTTGAATTAAGTGTGATATAACACTAACAAATAGTGGGCCAAAAGTGTATGAAATTATTAGTTTCTTGTTAGCTGCTAAAGCCGGTTTTTTTTTAGAAAAGGGATTGGTTATTGAATCGGTTAAAGTACTGGTTTACTGGTTGAATCGGATTAAAATGTTTTTGTTTGGTAGATACATGCTTTTTTTATCTATTAAAGGTCTTGATTTCAAACAAAAAGATACGTCAGTTGGGATAAATACCTTCTTTTTGGATTTGTCGGCACGAACCCTGTCCACAAGCTCTTGTAGAGTACCAACACAGACCACATCCTCGGTGACTGGAGCGCTAGTATCTCCAATAGCAACACAGCTGGGAAGCATAGTTTCATATTCAGCCAGAGCAATAAACGTATAAAAACAGATAACTAAAGTGTGTGTGACAAAGGTTGTACCAGTACCTAACAGACGACTTAAAAGTTTGCAGTGCGGGTACCTCGGAGGAGTCAATGAGCATAGTTGACGATGAACTGGACAAACCAAGGACGCCTGCATTGTGTTAAGTTAGGTAAAGAGTTTTTAAGTAGTACGCATAATAATTCACGTGTCGAAAAACAAACGTACCTAGGTAAAACTTTGCACTCATGGAAGTCAGGATTAGAGAATAGACAGCCGGGTTTTCGTCCTTTTTCTTAATCATAGCATCACCTAGATGACCCCACAGTGTCACTCTAACTCGGCGATTGCTGTGAGAATAAAAAAAAGCCTAAAAATTTAAAGACTTAACTTAGGGAAAAAGAAATACCAAACGGACAATAAGGATGAGGCACCTACCGTTCGTTGGTTAGGTTGAACTCAACCGCGCGAGCACCCGATGATTTCACAGACGGCGGCCCCACCTCAGTAACATATCCGATAACATCTGAAGTGCAACGGAAATTATACTGAATTAGAAACGTGTCTAATAGTCAAACCGAGTCAAATTTGAGCCAAATTCAACTGAAAAACTAATTTATTCGGGTCAGTTATTTGATCGAACCAGTTAACTGGTTTCCTCACTGGTTTTCATTGTATAAATAGATAATTGTGTACCTCGTCTAAAAACTTAAATACGGTCTTGCCCATGACCAGACTACATCATAGGCCGATACTTGCTTGGGTAATTGGACAAAATGTGGTTCAGCTGTGAAACGGGTCATTTATAGTGCTGGTTAAAAATGGCTAGGGCTGAGTCGATCTGTGCTGTTATCATAATGGATATTGGGCAATTTTTAACTTGTTTGGATCGACCTGTTCATAAGTAAATTGGTTGAATTCGCCACCTATAGAACATCCTTAATATATTTTTTTATATTTTTTGAAAGTAGACCTGGTTTGTATTCAAAATATTAATAAAAACCTTGGTAGCAAGTTCCTGTATTTTGCGAGTGTTATAGCTGACCAACTTTTATCGCTGGGGACACATTAAGTAACTATCTGTGGTAACCCATAATTCCATAAATACATAGATAGATGTTAGCCAGTATACTAATTATTATGAATAAAATGAACTCTCAAGCCCCAACTATCAATGGGGACTAAATAATAAGCTATCAATAGGCCCACAAAACAATGTAATAAGCCACTCATTTTTGTAAATGATACTATTCAAAATTCAAATATAAACATGGAGGGACTAATGGAATATGCAATTTACAAACATGAGTGTTTAGTTAGTAACCAATAAGTACTTTAACCTTTATTAGACCATTTTTTTATATAAGAAAAGCAAACAACCGTAACACCAGCATGAGGAGAGTAAACATACCTACAAAATACTTGCCCTCTGTTGGTTCGAGGTCCTCAAACGCCGTAAGTAAGAACGGGTAGCGCGTAAATGAACCACTGGTATCGTCAACCCTCTTAACAGTCGTGGAGCCATTCAACCCGATAACAAAGGGGCTGTCTTTTAGAATCCGGTATTGATCGGTGCGCTGGACTGTAAAACCCTTGAGTAAATATATCCCGCCCTCTTTGAGCTTGTCAAAGAAGTAGTGTGCAATGTTATTCCGGGCGGTACAATGTATCACACCTCCCTATGCAAACCAAACAGCAGACTTTCAGTAACGATGAAACTCGTAAAAGGGAAAGGGTATGGGGTTAAAAGGGTGAGAGTTACCTTTATATCACTGACGACATAGTCGGTGCTCATGTAGCGTCCGTTGACACTTGTGACGTCCCACTTTCTGCAAACCATAACCGTGATGGGCCCGGTACTCCCTTCACGGAGGTCAGCAAGGACCATTTGGTTGCCAACACCAATTCCCGATGTATTCACACTAAGAGAGCTAGCCATGATAATAGAGTAGCAAGTCTGAATATGGACCTACAACAATAGGGAAGGTGGAGCTCATATAATAGAATTTCAGACCATTCACCTTCCCAGAAAGAAGCCAGTGACTAATCAATGCAATTAAAGCCGACCGTAAATTGTGGAGGTATGTAAACAGCCTCATTAAATGATCATGCAATTGTGATATGTAAATAGCCTCATTAATCAATATCCATAACTAAAACCCTAAAATCTTACTAATTAAATAATATGATTACCTGACCACAATAATTCCTAGAATTAACATCAGCTCCATTATCAAGTAATAATGTCCAAGCAATACCGGGTTTCCAACCGCGTCCGTTACATAGTAAATGTTTAGAGCCATACCCATTGTTGTAGATATCTCAGCATGTGCTACGTTCATCGCGTTTTATGTAAATGTTCGTGCCACCTGGGCCAACAGCCCGGGTTTGCCTCAATATATCATCTTCCTGAAAGGTTTTTTTTAAAAAAAATCCCAAATCAATCAAACAAAAACAGTTTAAAATTCAATGATGAAAACAAAAACAAAAACAAACCTCTTGAGACCAAGAAACTATATGCCTCTCTTTCTGCTGCTGCTGCTGCTGCTTCTGAGGTTCACCATTATTATTGTGATTACTATTGATATTGGGCATGTTTCTCCTTTAGCATACTAATGTAAAGAAAGTCTTTTGGGGTGGGTTTATAAGCAGTTAGTTGTATATGAAGTTATATAAAAGAATAATATAGGAAAAAGGGAGGCCCAAATTGGGGTCTTTTTAGGGGTGGAAACTAAAATTCCTGAAAAAATGAAAAAAAAAAAAAACAATTTTAGCAAAATAAACAAAAACCATTTCATAGTTTTTTTTTAAAATGTATGATAATGTGAACTATGAAGGCTGAATAAGTACCAGATACGCTCCGTCTTCTCCGGTATTGATACCAGATACGCTCCGTCTTCTCCGGTATTGATGGTTGCGTGAAATACGACAGAACTTCGGTCAGCATATCTTCGGAGCTAATATTGGATGTCCATGTCGATTTCGAAACCGGTATTGATGGTTGCGTGAAATACGCCAGAACTTCGGCCATAGTTGTATGGTTGTATAATTAAACCAGTATCAGTAGAAAACCTATTCTTGAAAATTCTCACAAAACACAAAACTAAATAGTTATCAACATTCAAACCAGGATTGGATTAGGAACATTGATAGGGATTAAATTGAATATTGATATACAAAAAAAAGCCTTCGTCATGAACAACAAATAAAAAAAACATAAAGCAGAATCGTAAAACAGCAAATTAGAATAACCAAAAATGGAATGTAAAGGCAATTATTGAAAAACAGAAAATTAGATTAACTAAAAATGAAATGTAAATCTAACTCGATTCTATGATCATCAAAAAGGAAGAGCAATACCACAAACCCTAAATTCATAGCAATTTCAATTAGGAGAAGAACTTTAGAAGAGAAAAGGCTACTTCGAACCTGGTGACCAGGTTCTATAATCACCCCTGAGATCTGACCAGTTTTGCGACTTCCGTCCGAAGAATTCTTTATCCACATCAGGATCCAAAAGGTTTGAAATCTTTTGCGAGGCTTCTAACAGCAGGGGTGCATAAAGCTTCACCTTTTTGACTCTTTTTAACCCATGCCTTGTCGTCGGAATCAGATGTATCGGAACCTAGTGATGACTCAGCACCGTCGTGTGCAATTGATGAATCATCGACTGATAATTTCAACAGAGTTTCACCAACCTGGGACAATACAAAATGTTACATACTTTTAAGACATAATATATATAAAAAAAACAAAAAAAAAACTAATAAAAAAGTTACTACTTAAAGTATTAAGTACCTTTATCATGTCACCAGGAATATGCAACACTTTAGCAACTTTTCCGTTATATCGACTTGTTATTTCTATGGTTGCTCTATCGCTTTGAACTTCACAAAGACGTTGATATTCTTCAACTTGATCCCCCTAACAGTATATATTCATTTCCAATAAACCCAACTTAATCATGCAATCAAAGAAGCATTTGTCGTCTTAACATCGATGTGAGGACGATGTGTCTCTCAAATCTCTAAATAACTCACCTCTTGAACAAACCACTTGAGAAGTTCACACTCTGCAATACCTTCACCAGTTTGTGCTAAAGGTATGTCAACAATGCCATTGACCGGTTGACTTTCTAGTGCATTAGTTGAAAAGTAATGCCCCTTTATAGTATACAGATTGTTCAACTACATAAAAAATCACATAAATTCAAGTTACCACAAAATTTTGTGCTCAAGAGCCAATATCGGTCCAGATGAAGCTTATTTTTTTCATCCGGACCAACAATGGCCCTGCATAAAACCTATTCTATCATCCAGACCAATACTAATCCAAACGCTAGCGTCACTTGTAACATTCGGCCTCTCGTACCACCATTATTGTATGCTTTGCACCCGATGGGTTGCTCATCCAGGTGAAAAGCGATAAATTCATACATCATTATGGCCTTTAGCAGCGGCAACATATTATGTATGTGTCAAATGACAAAATTACTTTTAAGAATTATAATCAAACAGAAGTATTACTTTTAAGAGCTTCAAAACAAAGAAATGAGCTATTTAAAAACAATGCTTAATAATAATAAACCACCAGACTTGCACATGTGCCTTTATTCATGATTCTTGTAGCACTATGGTGATTTGGTATCTGGTGAGTGGGCCATGTATAGTTTCGACCCGAATGAGTTGCATAATAGCAAGAAACATACATTCCAATGAATGTCTTAAAGAGTCATTTGGTAGACTATGTAAGTGAAAACCTAAGCCAGTTAGACTTCAATGTGAAATTACAAAAAAGCCTTTTCCATGTTCAAAACCCTAATTAACAGGAATAAGGTGGATGGAGGCGGACTTATGATTTTGTTCCTGCAATTCCATCACAATCTCAATTTCAATTCACCAATTAACCAAATCAATCAAGTCTTGCATATGCGTATAAACAACACAAATACTTACAGTGGAGCGAGAGATTTGAGAGATGCCATGGACGCTTGCTTAACCATGGGGGATTCATCGGCGAGAGAGGAGACCAAAACCTGGACCGCGTCTGCAAAATCGGGGAGAAAAATAATATTAATCTCAATTTCAATTCACCAATTAACCAAATCAATCAAGTCCTGCATATGCGTATAAACAACACAAATACTTACAGTGGAGCGAGAGATTTGAGAGACGCCATGGACGCTTGCTTAACCATGGGGGATTCATCGGCGAGAGAGGAGACCAAAACCTGGATCGCGTCTGCAAAATCGGGGAGAAAAATAATATTAATTGGAGGATGAAATTGAGAAGGTTAATGGAGGAATTAGGGGAATACCGGGAGCAGGAATGGAGTTTCCAGAACTTGCTGCCATTAATTAATATTGAATGATAAATATTATTACTGCATTCGAAGAGGAGAACGAAGAAGAAGGAGAAGAAAAGAGGAAGATGGATCGCGAACGGCAGAGGTGGGCGGTGGCTTCATCATCGATGGAGGCGGACTTATGATTTTGGAATATATTATTTTAATCAATATTGTTTTAAGTGCTGCATTTATAACATCATAAATTTTGATTTTAAAACAGAACATGTAACTAAATTTTAGATTATATATAGATTAAATAGATTAATAGGATCTAGTCTAACTCACCTCCTTCAATTTAAATTTATAAAAAAATGATTATCTTTGGAATAAAAAAATCAAAGATTTAACAAACTTCAAAGGACATCTATCACGATTGAGTCCGTTGAGTCATCAACTTTTTTTATATTCTTATTGTTTTCTGCAAAATATTTTTATACAATAGATAATAAAATATATCTATCATTATCTTGAAAATACACATTCAAATTATAGACCACCTGTGTTATATTTATTTATTTATCTCTCTGTACTAATAAACAAAAATCCTTTTTGGACACGTGTCATTTTCTTTTGCAATTTAACCCAACAATTGTAAATTTGGATTGATCTATATATATTACTTTAATTTAGGAATATTATTGTCTTTTTTATTATTTACAATTTTTACTTTAAATTTTAATGGAGTATATGACTTTTAAACTCTAATAATTCTTTTTTATAGATAATTTACGTTTATACCGGTGAATTTTAATAGATTTATCATACGGAAGTTTAATAATAATTCTTTTTCTAAAAACGATTTACGTCCCCCCCCCCCCCTCCCAGAACTTTAATATAGTTATCATACGGGCCTTTAAGTTTAATAAAGTTATTTTTTTTATATTTATAAATCATTTTAGTGTCGTTTAGATTAAAGCCTCACTTTTAACTCTAAAAATGTTGTACACCCCCCCCCCCCCCCAAACTTTAATAGAGTTATTATACATGGTCTATATTAACCCTTCAATAGATAACGTAACAAATTGAATAGTTTTTTATTTACCTTATTATAGTTGATTGTTTATTTTTACCATCGTTTAGATTAAAGCTTCCATGGTCTATAATAATCCGTTAATGTATAATGTAACAAATATATCCTCTTCAACACCATCTTACGACCCCGTAGCGAAACGCAGGCTCCAATACTAATATAATAAAAAATCTTGTTAATTTGATGTTTGGTATTAGTTAAACAAACTGAAAAATACACAATACAAATAATATTGTAGGAAGTAAGATTGTCTTTTTGAGTCCAAAGGAATGATAACTTTAAAAAGGGTCAAAATATTTCACCAATATCCATAAGTTCACAAAAAGAAGCCAATCAATGGTGAGGCAAAGTGAAATTGAAACTAACAACTTTTAAAATATTGTAAACGACAAAAGTTTAATTATCCATAAAAGAAAACCGTAACAAACAAACATTTCTGATACAAAACGTAACGACAATTGATGGCATGTTTTGCCTTCTTAGAAAAGATAGATAAAATTTCTATCTTTTTGTAGAACGAAAAAGATATATGATAAAAGAAAACGTAAAACAAAACCTAAAAGAAAGGTAGGTTCTTGATTACCAACACTCGTACAATTTAATGTCAACACGAAGTCTAAAGTAAACTTCCCCCTCAAACGAGTCGGTCATGATAGTAGCCACACCTCTAGTCATGAAGAAATCACCCGTTCCACCAATAACCGAAATGTCTCTCGTCTTGTTCATCAAAGGGTCAGCCCCGGCAAAGTTAATGCTACCCTTATGGGCAGTGGAA
The DNA here is from genome assembly GCA_030545235.1 of Helianthus tuberosus. NCBI lineage: Eukaryota > Viridiplantae > Streptophyta > Magnoliopsida > Asterales > Asteraceae > Helianthus > Helianthus tuberosus. The sequence goes on along the minus strand of JARYGA010061101.1, from coordinate 27,689 downwards.
TTGAAGACAAATGAGAATCCAAGCCATGCGGTATAGATTTCTTTTTTGTCATAGATATAGAACCCTTGTGCTCGTCCAACAGGGGGCGAGTGCAAGTTATTGTCTAACGTTATGGGATCATCGAACACAACCACATTCCCAAAATGGTTCTGATTCGCTAAAATTGTGTGATTACCCCATGCAGGTGCACCCACAATGGCGGAAGTTGCATTCTTGGAGTTTTTGCCGTTGTATATAATGTCGTGGAAGTAGAACACCATTTCCTTACAAGGACGGCGTGACCGGACGCTTTTTCTCGGTGGTGAAGCGTTACATCCTAAAATGAGCAATAAGAAGATTGTTAGGAAAAGAGTTGAAATTTGATGTTTGGATCTCATTTTGTTAAAAATGAGAAGAGAGAAAGAATGGTTTGATTGAAGTTGTGAAGATAAGTGTTGTTTAGACACCCTTATATAAGGTTTTAAAAATAGTTTTTTAATTAAGTGATGGAATCTTTTAACTTTAGTCGACTTCTGTTCCATGACTTAAAGTCTAAGATTATACATCATGATTCGTTGCACTAAACAACAGGCCCACTTTTCCAATATATCTATATAAATAATACAAATATAACAAGTTAACAACTATGTATTTCACAATTTCACACATTGTAAAACTAGCAAATATCCATCTATAGTTATGTTTATTATAGAAAATAGCATTATATAAAAATAATATATTTCCATATATAAATTTATCATCGATCAAACTCTAAATCATTTCCCGCAGTAAAAAAAACACTTTATGTGATAAGATATGGTACCTATAATATAATAATCGTTAGTGATTTGCTAATAACAATAATGTCAACGTTCAAGTTCTATCCAATGAATTAGGTGATCAGAAAAGATATGTAATCTCTTTTAGTTTTAAATTATACTTGTCAAACTAATTTCTTAATCATTTGAACTTGGACTTTTTTTCTTTTATGATTAAAATACGATGCTATTTTTATTGGCATATTTATTCTTAGTTCCTAAGAACTAAAATGTGTGTAGTATTTATTTTACAATTTTCCTAAGAACTATAATGTGTGTAGTATTTATTTTACGATTGCAACTAACTAGTGGGTTACATTCGTACTTTGCGACCAAGACGGCTCAATCTATACTTTCTATAATAAGAGATTATGAGCTGATGTAAAACTGCCTACGTGTCAATTTCTAAGCTATGCCACATGTACTCGCTGATGTCATAATTCCGTTTTCAATATTTATATCTATATAAATCTAACTAAAATATAGAATCTGATTTTATTATAAATCTAAATTATGGTTTTCTTTAGGATGGAGTTTTGAAATTGCATGGAGAGAACAAATTGCCATTTAATGCACTGCAACAAGTAATCATATCTCTCTCTCTCTCCTTCTTCACACCTTCTTATTCAAACTTTCTTCTCATTCAAAAAGTTCAGCGATTCCATTTCACCTTTTTATTCTCATTTCAAAATAATGTCCTCATCTTCTGTGCAAACTATGTCATCCGGCAAGAAATCCGGCGGTGAACCACCATCTTTGTCACTCAGTTTCATTGATGATTTGAATCCGTCCAAAGATATGTGGAATCTCAAGTGTCGAATCATCCGGAAATGGGTTCAGTCCTTTCGGATGGATTTGATCTTGCTCGATGAGAAGGTATTAGTGTTTGTCAAGCATTTGTCCTTTTTTGCTCTTTTTTTTGTTTATCATTTTTGATTTTGAGTTTTGTGTAATTTAGGGTTAGATAAAAAGAAACAAAGATGAATATTTGTTTGTTTGTTTTCTTATCCGAAATAGATGATTATTGTAAAGTTACTGTTTGTTTGTTTGTTTAAAGACACAAAGATGGTTTTTTGTTTGTTTTTTGGATCCTTTGTAATTTAGGGTTAGATATAAAGTAACAAAGATGAATATTTGTTTGTTTGTTTTTTCCTCCGAAATAGATAATTAATAGATGATTATTGTGAAGTTAGTGTTTGTTTCTTTCTTTAAAGAAAGAAAGATGGTTTTTTGTTTGTTTCTTTGATAATTTAGGGTTAGATATAAAGAACCAAATATGAATATTTGTTTGGTTGGTTTATGATCCTTGATAGATGATTATTGTTTACTGTTTGTTTGTTTGTTTTATGGTTAGGGATAATGAAACAAATACGAATATTCTTTATGTTTTGAAAGTGTTTTTTTGTAATTTAGGTTTGTGTAACTAAAGTTACATGGTTATGTATTTTCTGTTTTGTGTAATTTAGGGTTAGTTATAATGATAAAAAGAGTAATATTTTAGTTGGTTTTTGGTCCTTTATAGATAGTTACTGTTTGTTTATTTGTTATAGGATTAGGCACAATGAAACAAACATGAATATTAGTTGGTTATTGATCCTTCATATGTGGAGACTTTAGTTGAGTATCTTTTATATTTTTTTGATGTACTGTTTGTTTGTTTGTTTGTTTCTAAAGTATGTGGTTTCACTTATTTGTCAGGGCCGTAAGATTCAGGCAGGGATTAAGGCTCCATTGATCCCTGTATTTATCTCACAGCTTCATGAGGATGAAGTTGTTATTCTCTCCAGATTTGGTGTTGGAGAAAACACCGATGCTTACAAACTTATTAACCATGGTTACAAGATTAACTTTTACCGGTGTACGGTTGTTACTCGTGCGAATGGTTGGGAAGGTGTTGATTACGGATTTAATTTCATGGCACATTCAGACATTGTTAATGGAGAAGGAAAGGATATGCTCACGTGCGGTATGACTGTTTCTGATAATATGATATATGTTTTGCCACCCTTTCGAATCTCAATAATTTCTGTTGCTATGTTTACCATTTTAGATGTTGCTGGAATTGTTGTCTGGTGTGGAGATATGGAAATCTTTCCTAATGAAAGAAAAAAGATGAACTTGGATCTTCAAGATGTCCAGTAAATTATCATTTGCCATTTATATAAATTTGTTTATGTGTTATGATTGTATTTAATGTACTGAAGATTCATTAAATTGTTATGCCAATTTTATACAATAGCAGTGATTAGATTATTTTATATATAATATTCTTCATTGCATTTAATGGTATATTCATAGTAAATCATTTTCATTATTTAATGTAAATGATTAGTAAATCATATACAATATTCATAGTAAATGATTGTATGGACTTTTAATGCTGTTTATCTGTTTCTTTTACGGGAGAAGTAGTCCGTTGTGCTTTGTGGAATGGGTATGCACAAGAACTTAATGATTTTTTGTCTCAAAACTCTCCGAAGGAGACTGTGATGGCTGTCATTCAGCATGCGAGGATTAGGAAGTGGCAGGGTAATTTATATTTGACTGATTTATCTTTGTTTAGTTTTTCCAATATCCATTTTGTTACATTTTTTAAGAACATTTTTTTATTTCTGTAGTGATTTGTAATGAATTGTTGGATATGTATATTGTTTCTTACAGGTCAATATACTATTCAGAGTGATAGGTTTGGAAGTCGTCTATTTCTCAACCAAGAAATTGATGAGATTAATGAACTTCGCAGGAGGTACTATCACTGATTTATATTTTATATTTTTCATATTTTTATTAACATAAGTTTGAGTATTAACGCTAATTGTGGTTTTATTTTTATAGTCTTTTAGTGAAACAATTTGAAGCTGGTGCTTCTTCTTCTCAAACCATTCTTTCATCTCAGAGTGTATTTCCAGTCCGTAAAGAATTTCTAATTGAGACTCCTAAGAGACATGTTGATGAAATTATTGAGGTTGATAGCGTATGAATAATTCTATATACATTCATAGGCATTTCATTTTGTTAATGTTTTCTATGTTTTATCAATTGAGCATGTTAATAAAGCTTTATCTGTGATATCGTAGGTAATGTCATGTGTGGTAGTTGCAACGATCAAAATTGTTCAACAAAACTATGGCTGGTTTTATCCGGCATGTCGAGACTGTAACAAGAAGGTGTTGACCAAAATTGAGTACTTACAATATGCTAAAACCATTTTTGATTAGGTCATGAATCTGTCACCTACTTCATTGGTTTGTCCGAAATGCGATAAAGAATGCACTTCCATAACCATAAAGTAAGTTGACGTCCGATCTTTTTATGTCCAGAACTGCTATGGTTTTAGTTGTAATTTACTTGACATTTATTACAGGTTCAAAGTACATTTGAGAGTGCAAGATGAAACTGGCAGCGTTTCTTTTGTGATGTTTGATAAAGATGTAATGAAGCTTATTGGTTCAACTGCGAATGATATAAGGGAACGCCAAGTGAAGGTCAATGATACTGAAACTTTTCCCCATGAAATATCACGGTTGGTCGAAAAGAAGTTGGCGTTTAAAATTGAAGTTTCTGATTACAACCTTAACCATGACTACCACGTCTACACTATCCAAAAAGTATGTGATGATCCGAACATAATCGCTGAATTGGTTGCTGGTAATGGAAATGCTCTTGAGGTTGCTGATGAGGTAAGAGTTTTTGTATATCTTATATTGATTTATTTTTTTCTTTCCAATTTTTGTAGTTTAAATATCTTAATTAAATTCCCTTTTGGTAATATTTTGGTATTAGGTGTTTAGTCAAGAAGGTTCAGAAATTAAAGCTGTTCAATTATCTGAATCCTCACAGATGGCCGGTACTGATATTTCAAAGGTGAATAAGAATTCTACAGTTTTGTTTTCGCTTGAGTGTAGATTATATTACATTATTTGATACCTTATGTTGCAACCCCCGATCCCTTATCTGTCCCGGGAACGGGCGGACGCGAGCTCAGATTTTCGGTGGTATCAGCTATTTAATCTTGCAGCGGAAATTTCATCAGGACCGTAGTTAGGAAATGTTTATCAGAGTAAAATCACCATATTTGATATTAATAATAACATGGGCAAAACCCAAGTTTCTTATTACAATACATTTATAGGGACAAACCCTATTTTATTGAATTTAAAACATCGTTTATTAGGTAACTTTTATAGCCACATTTTTCCCAAGCCTTCAGTGCTCTCCAGTTGGCTTTTTAATAATTGGCTGTCACATTGTGTTACCTGAAACGCGTTTTAAAAACATTTGTCAGTCGGAAATACTGGTGAGTGAATCCCAGTTTAATCAAGAAACATTTTATTAATTAAGACAGTATTAAGAGCGATCACATTGTTTATTTCTACACAATTACTCATTCAGTACTTGCCACTCGACCGGATCTGTGGCTATGGTCAAATTACCAATTGGCTAACTCGTTGTCCAATGGTAATATACTGTCGTTCCCAACATACTACTCGCAAGTAGTAATAAATTTTGTATACAAAACCCCATAATACCAGCAGTAATTGAAGAGCTACAAAGACTCAATCACCGCTTAATCACATTGTAAAACATTTATGGTTTTGTAAACATTCCAAAAAGGTTAACAAAAAGAGGATAAACTCACATTGCTATTTTAGACTTCGCGTAAGGGTTTCCTGGATATAATCTATAATTTATACAAATGTACATTGGTTAGTATTATAACCCTTTGAAAATATTAATGATACCTTCCCCGAGACGGCATTCCAACAACTACGTCGGGTAGAACCACGACAGTTGTTACGGAACCCTAAATCAATCGGGCAGCGTAACTATTACGAAACTGGGGTTATAATACTTACAACGGAGCAGAACCTCGCTAATTAGGGGTATAATACCCGTCTATAATGCCTCTAATTCAGAAAGTGAGACTTGGTTAGTCTATCTACAATCACCCAGATTGTATCATTTCCTTTCTTTGTTTTGGGTAATTTAGTAACAAAATCCATTGTTATCAATTCCCATTTCCAAACATAGGCTGCTATGTCCTTCTTCATTCCTATCCACCAGAATTTTTTCCTTAAATCCTGGTACATTTTATCACTTCCTGGATGCATCGTATATTTAGACTTATGGGCTTCTTCTAATATACGATTACGCAGGTTTCCTAATTTAGGTATCCACATTCTCTTTTTATGGAATCTCCAAATTCCATCTATTCCTTGTTCCAATTCTTTTAGCATACCTTTTAATTTTTCAGTATCTTCCTTGATTACTAATTCTTGTGCTTCTCTTATTTGATCATTTAAATCTACTTGCAGATTTAATTTAAGAGAACGTACCCTTTTTGGCTTTTCATGATACTTTCGACTTAAAGCATCTGCTACTACATTTGCTCTTCCTTCATGATACTGGATATCACAATCATAATCACTAAGCATCTCCATCCATCGTCTTTGTCTCATATTCAACTCCTTTTGCTTGAAGATATACCTTAAACTCTTATGATCAGTGAATATGGTAAACTTACTACCATAAAGGTAATGTCTCCAAATCTTAAGAGCAAAAATTATAGCTCCTAGTTCTAGATCATGGGTTGAATAATTCTTTTCATGATTCTTAAGTTGTCTAGATGCATAAGCTATAAACTTTTGTCGTTGCATCAACACACATCCATAACCTAATTTAGAAGCGTCACAATAAACTACAAAATCTTCAGTTCCTTCTGGTAACGCTAATATGGGTGTATGAGTTAATTTATGCTTAAGAATTCTAAAGGCTTCTTCTTGTTTTAGTCCCCATTCAAACTTAACAGATTTACAGGTTAGCTTAGTTAAGGGAATGGCTATTCTAGAAAAATCTTGAATAAACTTTCTATAATAACCGGCCAATCCTAATAAACTTCTAACCTCGGTTGGTGACTCAGAGGTTTTCCATTTAGTAATTGCTTCGATCTTTGTGGGATCCACATGAATTCCTTCATGATTAACTAGGTGTCCAAGGAATTGTAATTGTTCTAACCAAAATTCGCACTTTGAAAATTTAGCATAAAGCTTTTCCTTTCTTAATAGACTTAAAAGTGCATGCAAAATGTTTTGCATGATCTTCTTTACTCTTAGAGTAAATTAGAATATCATCTATAAAAACAATTATAAATTTATCCAAATATGGCTTACATATTCGGTTCATCATGTCCATGAATGCAGCTGGGGCATTGGTTAAACCAAATGGCATGACAGTAAATTCATAATGTCCATACCTTGTTCTGAATGCGGTTTTAGGAATATCTTCTTCCTGTACCTTTAATTGATGATATCCTGACCTTAAATCGATTTTAGAGAAAAATTGAGCTCCTTGCAGTTGATCAAACAGATCATCGATTCTCGGTAATGGGTACCGATTCTTAATCGTGACTTTGTTTAATTCACGGTAATCAATGCACATGCGCATCGATCCGTCCTTCTTTTTAACAAATAAGATGGGTGCTCCCCATGGCGACGAACGTGGCTGTATGAATCCTTTCTCTAACAATTTGTCTAATTGTTTCTTTAATTCTTGCATTTCTGCAGGTGCCAAACGATAAGGTGCTTTGGCAATCGGTGTTGTTCCTGGTATTAAATGGATTCTAAATTCAACTTCTCTATCTGGAGGTTGCCCTGGAAATTCTTCTGGAAATACATCTGAAAACTGAGATACTACTGGAATATCTTTTAAATCTTTTCCTTTAGTGTTAGTGATTATAGAAATCAAATACACTATGGAACCTTTTCTTATATAACTTGCAGTTTTCATCACAGAGATGAAATTAATGGATCTAGAGGGTCTATCTCCTTTAATTGTGATCGTTTTACCTTTTGGTGAATTTACTTGTATTAATTTTTGATCACATAAAATACTGGCTTTATTGGCTATTAACCAATCCATTCCTAATACAACATCAAATCCTGCCAGAGTCATGGGATACAGATTTGCAATAAATTTCTGATTTAAAATTTCTATACTTGCTCCCTGCAAGATTTCAGAAATCCTTACAGTTTCTCCATTGGCTGTCTCTACTAGACATTCTTGTGGTAGTTTAGTTAATGAATGATTTAGAAATTTGCAAAATGATGTATTAATAAAACTTTGGTTTGCACCAGAGTCAAATAATACTTTAGCAAAGATATCATTAACTAAAAACGTACCAGCTATGACATCTGGAATCATCTTGGCTTCATCTGCAGTCAGAACAAATGCTCTAGCATTTTTAGTATTCTTGTTGTCTGGAGCTGGAGCTAATTTTGGACAATTAGGCTTGATATGGCCTTGTTCTCCGCAGTTGTAACATATCCTGATGTTAGCTTTCTTTCTGCAATTTTCTTCCTTGTGTCCCGATATTTTGCAAAAGTTATAGTATATGGAGCATCTTCCTGAATGCTTCTTTTTGCAATATCTACAGTAGGGTGCAGAGGTAGAACCTACATTTCTTCCACGGTTAGAATTTCCAGAACGAAATTCTTGAGTCAACTTCTGGGTTAGGTTCCTCCTTTGATCCTCTTATCGGGTACGGACTAATTCATCAGTCAAGGTATTGGCTAGTTCTACAGCTTCTTCTATGGTTTGAGGTCTAGCTGCCTTGACTACGTGTCTAATCTCTCCGATTAATCCCCAGATATAACAGGAGATTAACACTGGTTCTGGTGAAGCAAGAGTTGGCGCCATTCTTGCATATTCAAAGAATATTTTAGTGTATCCCTTACTATCCACACCAGTCATCCTAAGGTTTAGGAATTTGTTTGCTATTTGTTCCTTCTCATTAGGTGGGCAGAATTTCCTTTCTACCTTGTTCTTAAATTCTTCCCATTCCATATTATAAGTTCTATCACTTCCTCTTGATTGGAGAATAGTGTTCCACCATTCTAGTGCTGCATTCTTAAACAGATTAGAAGCAAACAATATCTTATCTTCTTCAGCACATTTGCTTATCCTTAAGACTGCCTCAGTCTTCTCTATCCAGCGCAAGGTTGCAATGGCCCTTTTCGTTGCCCGAGAATTCCATTGGTTTACAAGACCAGAATTCTTTATAAGAACAACCGTAAGACACGGTTCTTCTTCTTTTAGGAATAGGCATTTGAAGTACTGGTCCATTGTTCACGTTGTGTTCCAGTTCAATTGGTCGCTTACTACTATGTTTACTTTTATTATTCGCTTCTTGAACCGTTTGAAGAATAAATGGCATTGCATCTATAATTTCTTGTGCCACTATGTGTTGGATAGCACTATTATCCACTTGATTTCCATTGTTATTGATGCTTGGATTCTCATTAACCACGTTAATGTTACTTTGGTTATCGTTATTCAGATTTCCTTGATTTCCTTCGTCGGCCATCTGAATTTTAAACATTTATCCCATATTAATATCACAAGATAATAAGTAATATAGTTAATCACATGACACACAATTTAACCAAAAGCGTCGATCATTGCGACTTATACTCTATTTCCATATACTATGCGTCTATTACACACTAGTACTGAAATAAAAATTACAATACTGACAGAAATAGAATCACACTAATAGTAATATGCATCCGTACACACATATTTTATTTTAATTTTATTATTATATTATTATTATTATTACTACCATTTCCTCCATTCTCACATTCACGGATATGGATTTATCCAAAAATCCATATTGCGTTCATCGTATTTCCATACGAGACGCTCTCCCACCTGACGCATTCTCTCACTGCTTTCTAAAATTTCCTCCCCGAAAGTCCTAAGTTCTTGCACGTTTTCTGCACTCATTGGGGGTACAGGTTCTCGGACTGGGTTTGGAATCTGGGGTGCGGGTTCCTGATATGGGGGTGAAAGTTCCAGAAATTGGTAAGGATCCTCTAAAATCTCCCTAATATAATCATTTTGGTAATAGGGATCTAAAGGGTCCATACCTGGGTAGGCTTCTATGTTCTGTATAGGGTTGTCTTCATGAATTGGGTAACGTTGCACAAAATCCCTATTATCGTCCCACCAGGGGTCGTAATTTGGGTCTAGAGGATTTGGTGCAGGTACCCTAGGGATTTCTTCTAGGTTAAAGTCATGCATCTCCACTTGGTTTTCAGGGTTTTCTATCTCCATGGGTTGTTCTGGGTTTTGTGGTTGTGGGGCTACTAATTGTTCCAGACTCGGGTCAGCAGCAGTTGTAGCTAGGATATGGAAATTGGCTAGGCTTCTATTAAGCATATCCTGTGTATGGGCATCTATCTCTCGCTTAATAGCTGCTAGAACTCTTTGCTGTTGCAACTTTCACATTCTCTTCCTACGAGCAAAGGCTTCCTTACTGTACCATCCTCGTTTCTTATGAGGGAATGGCTCTTCTGACTGAGCTTTAAAAGCAAACATTCCTTCTTCCTGATCAGCAGAATACCCAGAAAGGGCAGGCTGTGATGAGGTACCTTCACTCCTAGGTGAATCAGATAACTGATGACTCATGTCTGAGTGTCCTTGATCACTCATACTGTAAACTAACAGATAGTCAAATAACACATAACAGATAAATAAAGTTATGCACATATTTCCATTATTTCCTAACACAAAATTTAGAATTTAAGTGTCAGCAGAACACTTCTTTGGCTCAGACCAGTGGCTAGGCTCTGATACCACCTTCTGTCGCAACCCCCGATCCCTTATCTGTCCCGGGAACGGGCGGACGCGAGCTCAGATTTTCGGTGGTATCAGCTATTTAATCTTGCAGCGGAAATTTCATCAGGACCGTAGTTAGGAAATGTTTATCAGAGTAAAACCACCATATTTGATATTAATAATAACATGGGCAAAACCCAAGTTTCTTATTACAATACATTTATAGGGACAAACCCTATTTTATTAAATTTAAAACATCGTTTATTAGGTAACTTTTATAGCCACATTTTTCCCAAGCCTTCAGCGCTCTCCAGCTGGCTTTTTAATAATTGGCTGTCACATTGTGTTACCTGAAACGCGTTTTAAAAACATTTGTCAGTCGGAAATACTGGTGAGTGAATCCCAGTTTAATCAAGAAACATTTTATTAATTAAGACAGTATTGAGAGCGATCACATTGTTTATTTCTACACAATTACTCATTCAGTACTTGCCACTCGACCGGATCTATGGCTATGGTCGAATTACCCATTGGCTAACTCGTTGTCCAATGGTAATGTACTGTCGTTCCCGACTTACTACTCGCAAGTAGTAATAAATTTTGTATACAAAACCCCATAATACCGGCAGTAATTGAAGAGCTAAAAAGACTCAATCACCGCTTAATCACATTGTAAAACATTTAAGGTTTTGTAAACATTCCAAAAAGGTTAACAAAAAGAGGATAAACTCGCATTGCTATTTTAGACTTCGCGTAAGGGTTTCCTGGATATAATCTATAATTTATACAAATGTACATTGGTTAGTATTATAACCCTTTGAAAATATTAATGATACCCTCCCCGAAACGGCATTCCAACAACTACGTCGGGTAGAACCACGACAGTTGTTACGGAACCCTAAATCAATCGGGCAGCGTAACTATTACGAAACTGGGGTTATAATACTTACAACGGAGCAGAACCTCGCTAATTAGGGGTATAATACCCGTCTATAATGCCTCTAATTCAGAAAGTGAGACTGAGAATTGAGAAATGAACGAACTAAAATGAGATCCGAGGCCTCCTTTATATAGTTGCTGATATTGACACTCAGGCGGCCCGCGTCAACACCCGGTCAACATATAGCTTAACTGGGTCAGCGTATAGGTCTGCCACGATGTCGACACGTGTCAGCTCAGGGTGTCTCCGCGTTTGATGATCTCTAGCGGCCCACGTAAGAGTTAAGGTGAGCTTACGCGGCCCGCCTTAACTTAAGATTTCACCGGAATCAAGTTTCAACCTTGATACCGCCCGCGTGAGCTTGGGGTAAGGTCCTACGCGGCCCGCCTCAACTCAATATTTATTGTTTTTAATTTATTTTATAAACTATAACGTATTTCGGGCTCGGTTTTCACATACGGAGTGTATTTAAAGACATATTAAGATATTTTAACATATAATAGGGTGTCGGAAATATACTGAGAGTGTTGGTTTTACTGAGGGTTGTTACATCCTCCCCACCTTATTTTAGAGCTCGTCCTCGAGATCTACTAGAACAAGTGCGGATATTTCCTTTGCATTTCTGATTCAAGCTCCCATGTGTACTCAGGTCCTCTTTTGGAGTCCCATTTTACTTTGACCAGAACTAATCTTTTATGTTTAAGATTTTTTTGACTTTCATGTCTTCAATCTGTAGAGGCCTTTCTACAAACTTAAGTTGTTCATTTACCTCTATATCCTTAAGAGGCACTATCAGTGATTCATCAGCTAAACACTTCTTGAGATTTGATACATGAAACACATCATGTATTCCTGCCATTTCCTCTGGCAGTTGTAGTTGATAGGCTACAGGTCCTATTCTTCTAATAATCTTAAAAGGTCCAATATAACTGGGACTTAGCTTTCCCCTTTTGATGAATCTTACTACTCCTTTCCAAGGAGAGACCTTCAACAATACTTTATCTCCTACTTTAAACTCCAATGGTTTACGTCGGTTATCAGCATAGCTCTTCTGTCTATCACGTGCTGCTTTCAGTCGTTCCTTGACTTGAATAATCTTATCAGTTGTTTCTTGTACTATCTCAGGTCCAGATAGTTGCTTTTCCCCAATTTCTGCCCAACAGACTGGGGTTCGACACTTTCGTCCATAAAGTGCTTCGAATGGTGCAGCATTGATACTTGTATGATAACTATTATTATAAGAAAATTCTATTAAAGGTAAGTGATCGTCCCAATTACCTCCAAAATCAATTACACAAACTCTAAGCATGTCCTCCATTGTCTGAATTGTCCTTTCACTCTGCCCATCCGTTTGAGGATGATAAGCTGTGCTTAATTTTAACTTGGTTCCCATTTCCTTTTGGAAACTTGACCAAAAATGAGAGGTAAATCGGCTATCTCTATCAGAAACAATTGATAAAGGAATGCCATGTAAAGAAACAATTTCATTTACATATAATTTAGCTAATTGTTCCATACTAAAAGTTTCTTTCATTGGTAGGAAATGAGCTGACTTGGTTTGTCTATCTACAATCACCCAGATTGTATCATTTCCTTTCTTTGTTTTGGGTAATTTAGTAACAAAATCCATTGTTATCAATTCCCATTTTCACACTGGCATTTCTAATTGCTGTAACAAACCTGAGGGTTTCTGGTGTTCAACTTTGACTTGTGAACAAGTTAAACATTTAGAAACATAGGCTGCTATGTCCTTCTTCATTCCTATCCACCAGAAATTTTTCCTTAAATCCTGGTACATTTTATCACTTCCTGGATGCATCGTATATTTAGACTTATGAGCCCGCGTAAGAGTTAAGGTGAGCTTACGCGGCCCGCCTTAACTTAAGATTTCACCGGAATCAAGTTTCAACCTTGATACCGCCCGCGTGAGCTTGGGGTGAGGTCCTACGCGGCCCGCCTCAACTCAATATTTATTGTTTTTAATTTATTTTATAAACTATAACGTATTTCGGGTTCGATTTTCACATACGGAGTGTATTTAAAGACATATTAAGATATTTTAACATATAATAGGGTGTCGGAAATATACTGAGAGTGTTGGTTTTACTGAGGGTTGTTACACCTTAGTAGTTGTTTTGTGATTTAATTGAAGGATGTTGTATCTGTTATGGCCGACTCTTCCGTTGTCGAAGCCGATAAGGATTCGGCCACCAGTCCTAATGGTAAACGTTCGTTGCAGGATGTGGAAGGTCAAAATGTTGGGGAACTCTCTTCTAACAACAAAAGGAACCGGAGGAAGCCATCTAGGCTTAACACTTAGCTCCTTTCACGTTGTTATATTTTGATGTTTAAGCAAACCTATGTTTTTGGTATGTACTTAAGTATGTGGTTGTTTGAAGTTTGGTTGGCGTTGGTAAGTGTTAAACTACTTAAACAGTTGTGAAGGGGTAAGGTCCCAAAAACCTCATATCAAGTACTTGGAACCGTACCACCACCTCACCCCTTAGCCCTCTTTCAACCTTGCGCGGCCGCGCAACTGATCTCACAAAGAGCTTAAGAGAAAGACAACAAGCAAACAATTGCGCGATAAGAGGAACATCACGAATCCTCGCGCCTTCATAGCAAAAAAAAGGATGAAAATCCCAGACAGACATTTCCGCTTAGTAAGTACCCAGACTTGGATATTACTTAAGTTGACTCCACACGATAAAGGAGTCACACCAGATCATAGCAATAATCTTCTAGAAAGATCAATCGTACACCACCAAGACGGTTATAACCGTCTGGTACACGTGTCATCATCATAGAATTCCCTAAAAATCACGATGATGGCATGGAATTGGAGAAAAACCTCCACTTGCCCACTGTCCACGTGGCAACTCCCCAGCCATTGATCAAAACAGTAATCCGTGTGCTATCACACAGGATCGTGAAGATTAACGGAAGGAAAAAATAACCGCCTATGGGGTTAGCATCTTCCGTTAATATTTCATCAACAAGTTTTCCCACCCAAACTCTCGGTTATAAATATGAGGATAATTCAGGTATGAACTTCAAGTTACACACACTTCGTTAACTCTTCTTCTTCTTCCGAAAACACATACTTATTCTCACGCCGGAGTCGGGTCAAGGAGAGAACCCCCCTTCTCCCCTTGACGAGGCTAACGGTATTTTGTTTTGCAGAGTTCACCGGAGAAGGAAGATCAGTCATATCGAATCAAACGAGAGAAACAACCCTTTTATGCAGATCCAAACCCCCTAGATAATTTGATTCCGGTCATTTATCTAGTGTTTCTTCATTGGCGCCAACCATTTTCTCTGTTTTATCAGTTTTGTCTCGTTTCGATTCAGTTTCCCTCATTCTCTGTTTTCACATGGCAGAGAATTCATCATCTCACCCATCAGATCCTCGATCTGAGTTCGAGGGTTTTACAACCCAAAATACCCAGATCGACGGAATCATGAAAATCAACAAAAGTAACAGTCATTCAGACGGAAAGGATTCCTCAGATCAACTCATAGAAAGAACTCCAGAATACTGGTTTGGCAGATTCCAGGTTGCTGTAAACGTAATTTTTGCACAAATTTACAGATCTGAGTCCTTAAACATCAGATCTGGTATTACTGTAGTATTGGACTCACAGGCACCCGGTCAGTGGGACATCCAATCTAACAGCTATACTGAGATAATAAAAAACTCAAGAGATACCAACAGTCAAACAGCCAAACCAAAACAAATACATATGGTACAAGGAGGTCCTTCACGAAGGCCAAATAAACGAAACCATGATCAGCACTGGAGGGAACAACAAGTTGTGTTCCCTATTGTCCCTGGAGGCCCTCAGGAAGAACGACCAGTAATCATCACTGGCATCTTCGGACATTACCGAACGGACTATATGTTTATAGATCCAGGGAGTTCGATGGATATCATATATGAGCAATGCTTCAAACAGCTCGACCCATAAGACAAAGCACGTCTAGAACCGGTTAATTTCCCTCTCACCGGATTTTGTAATGAAGCTGTATTCCCATTAGGGCAAATAGCATTTCCTGTGACTCTATCTGATGGCGAATATTCGCGCACAGTCACAGTAAACTTCATGGTCATGCCGGCAACATCACGCCATGATGTCTTGCTCAGAAGAAGGTCACAAAGAGAATTCAGCATGATCACTTCTATTCCACATGCTGCATGCGGGTTCCCAACAGAAACTGGAGTCGCGATCCTATACTCAAGCAAGGAAGTCATGTATGTTGATGACGAGCCACCAGCAAAAGTAGCAAAGCCCTCAACATCAAATGAACCGGAGAAATGGGTCCTGAATGACGAATATCCAGAACAGACCATCCTGTTAGGACACGCCATTTCACCAACAACACGAGTACAATTAAAAGAGTTGCTAACCAACAATAAAGACATATTCGCTTGGTGCCCAGCAGACATGACTGGGGTGCCGCGCGATATAGCACAACATTGTCTGAACATCCGACCCTCAGCAGAGCCTGTTGCTCAAGGGAGGCGCAGTCTCAGCGCCGAGAAGGCGGAAGCCATGGATGAGCAAGTAACAGAGCTACTTAATGTCGGAATCTTGCGCGAAGTTCAATAACATACTTGGGTCGCCAACCCAGTAATGGTTCAAAAACACAGTGGCGGATGGAGAATGTGCGTCGACTTCAAATACCTAAATAAAGCATGCCCAAAAGATTGCTATGCGCTTCCTGAGATAGACAAAAAAGTTGACTCTCTAGCATCATTTCGATGGAAGTGCTTTCTTGACTGTTATAAGGGTTATCATCAAGTCCAGATGAAAGAAGAAGACGAGGACAAGACTGCGTTCCGCACAGACAAGGGCATCTTCTGCTATACAAAAATGCCCTTTGGTTTACGCAACGCAGGCGCAACTTACCAGCGCCTAATGGACACAGTCTTCAGAGGAGACATTGGTAAAACAGTCGAGGTATACATGGATGGCCTCGTCATCATGAGCCATGAGGAGGAAACGATGCTGGCAAATATTCAACGCACATTCGATTCTTTGCGCAGCGTAAACTTCAAACTCAACCCAACAAAATGTTCCTTCGGGATGGAAGAGGGGAAATTTCTGGGTTTCATCGTAACAAGAGATGGGTTTAAAGTAAACCCAGAGAAAGTGCAGGCTATCCAACTAATGCCATCACCTGCAACAATAAAAGAAATGCAAAGACTCGCCGGACGTCTAGCAGCCTTGAACAGATTCTTGGCGAATCATGCGGCAAAGTCTTATCCATTCATTAGTACACTACGAAACTGCGCCAAGAAAACCCACTTCCAGTGGACTCCCGAAGCGGAGGCAGCCTTCAAGCAAATGAAGGAATGTTTAATTCAGTTGCCAACACTAACGGCACCGCGCGAAAAAGAACCACTGATCTTATATTTATCTGCTGCGGAAGTAGGGGTAGGCGCAGTATTAATGGTGGAGCGAGAGAACATTCAGACTCCAATTTACTATATAAGCAAGATGCTCACTGGCCCAGAAACACGCTACTCAATGATAGAAAAACTGGTCTTAGCACTGGTACATGTGTCACGGCGCTTACGTCGATATTTCTCTGGTCACGTCATCATAGTTCTCACCAATTACCACTTAGGTCAAATCCTATCCAAGCCCGATGTGGCGGGAAGATTGGCAAAGTGGGCTATTGAGCTAGGAGGATACAATATCCTGTACAGACCACGACCAGCAATCAAGGGGCAAGTTCTAGCAGACTTTGCCACAGAGGTTCCCATCGACAAAGTCCAAGAATGCGAGGCAATCCAGAACCCTGTTCTCGTCTTCGACGACCGAGTATGGACTCTGCACACAGATGGAGCTTCTAATGATGATGGAGCCGGCGCGGGCCTCCGATTGGTCAGCCCCGATGATCACGAACTTACATATGCGATACGCCTGGATTTCCGAAGCACAAACAACGAAGCAGAATATGAAGTGTTTCTAGCAGGCCTTCGTTTAGCGCTCAAAATGGGAGCACGAAACCTCGAAGCTAACGTAGATTCAAAATTAGTGGCTGAACAAGTCAATGGGCATTACGATGCAAAGGGTGAAGCTATGGCGTTATATCTAGAACAAGTGCGGATGTTAATCAGCCAATTCCAAACGTTTAAAGTCAATCACATAAACAGAAGCGAAAACAAGCACGCAGATGTACTAAGCAAGTTAGCCGCCACCAGCTTCAGGCACCTAGCAAAAGAGGTACGCATCGAAGTGTTGTCTAATCCTTCTGTCACTCTCAAACAAGTAAATGTTATAGGGATCGGCAATCCATCCTGGATGTCTCCGATCATCTTATACTTACAACACGGGAAACTTCCGGAAGGAAAAGCAGAAGCTCGAAAGATCCAAAATAAAGCAATTAACTATGAAATGGCAGAGAGGATTATGTATCGAAAGTCATTCATGGGACCATTACTGCGCTGTGTTAACAAAACAGACGCACAATATTTAGTCAGGGAAATCCATGAAGGTTTATGCGGGATACACGCTAGACCGCGCATGGTAGTGGCAAAAATAATGAATGCAGGCTACTATTGGCCGGGAATGCACATAGACGCGGTAGAATTACTACGGAAATGTTCAGCCTGTCAGCGCCACGCACCAAAAACACTCCGACCAAAAAATCCGCTCATACCGGTCACGTCCGCCTGGCCCTTCCAACAATGGGGCATCGATCTTGTTGGCCCATTCCCTGACGCGCCAGGCGCAGTAAAATTCATTATTGTAGCAGTCGACTATTTCACAAAATGGGTCGAAGCCAAGGCACTAGCCTCAACAACGGCAATGGTAATTCGCAAATTTATATGGGAACATATTATTTGCAGATTCGGATTACCATTGCGCATCATCTCTGATAACGGCACTAACTTCGCCTCAGAAGATCTTCAAAAATGGTTCAAAGAAATGAAGATCCAGCACAACTTTGCCTCTGTGGCGCATCCACAAGCAAATGGCCAAGTTGAGAGTATCATCAAACAGATTGTCGATGGTATAAAAGCGCGACTTGGGACAGCGCGCAGAGGATGGGTTGATGAGCTCCCAAGCATCTTATGGGCTCATCGTACCATGCCGAAGACTAGCACGGGAGAAACACCGTTCAGTCTTGTCTATGGATCAGAGGCGGTAATCTCAGCTGAAATTGGTCTTCCATCACCGCGCATGCTCGCCATGGAAAGACAAAACAACGAGCAAGAACAAAGAATGGATTTAGACCTTCTGGAGGAAAGGCGCGAAAACGCTGCCATCGCAGAGGCAAGGTACAAATCCAAACTTGAAAAATACTATAACGCGCGCGTACGCGTGTGCACCTTCGTTCCGGGAGACTTCGTTCTGCGCGACAATGAAGCTTCTAACGTGGAAAAACCAGGCAAATTAGCGCCAAAATGGGAAGGACCATACATCATTGATGAGGTCCTGGGCAAAGGCGCTTACACTCTAAAGAGAATTGATAGGACACTAGTTCTCCGCACCTGGAACGCGCAACAGCTGCGGAGGTGTTATATATAAGCCAAAACATTCCAAGAAGATGAAACTATACAGGCAATGTATTTTTCTATTACACTTTGTATTATCGGCTTTACGCCCTATTAATGCAAGCATCATCCTTAAACATGTTACTGTTTGTTACAAATTGCATATAATTCTTTTGGTTTACGCGAAAACAACATGGTAAACATTGAACGCCTCATGAACAGTCTAAATAAGCCAGCTTTGCGCACATTTTAGACTTACGTTCACTCATAAGTTCAATACCATTCTCATCCGCTTTACCTACACAAAGCAATTAAACATATGCAACATATTGTAATCCAAACATAAACTAAGCATTCATGCACAACAGTGCATCAAAAAATATATATCATCAGTGCAGCAAAGCACTCTAAACAAACCATTTACAAAAGAACACAGCAGTGTTTCTTCAAAAGAAAAAGAAAAAAAAGAGTACTAGTTACAAAATAAACAAACTAGGAAAGCTGATCCAAAACCCCATATGGAGTATGGAGAACCTCAACATACTCAGACAAAGGACGGGGATCAATAATCCAAGGGTTAACACCCTCCCCACCATCTTCAGCACCACCTACCGGAACTTCAGCCGGAATAACAACACGGCGACGTCGTTGGTAAACAATCGACGAACTCCCTCTCCGGCCAACCGGAAAGGACTGGGTCACAAGATGTGATGACAATCGGGTAACCCCACCATTATTGTCGTCAGCAAGACGAAGTCGAATCCGGTCTTCTGAAACGCCTCGACGGTTTGCATCTTCATCCCTGACAGTAGGATCAGGCAACTATTTGGAAAGCAGCAGCAAACCATCAGCAACGTCAAGCACTTTCAATACCTTAGAAAGTCTTGTCCATCGAATCAGTCTCCCGTTCTCCATTTTTCTAAAATTAGGGAAAGAATGCCACCCAAAAGTAAACATATAGACCAAAGAAGAGAAGTAGTAGAATCGAGACACGAATTGTGATGATTGAGTGTCAAATCAACTGCCGTCTCAATGGCGCTGCCACTGCAAGTGTCACATTCCATTTAAAACCCTCTGACAGGGGACACACGCATTCCCGGGAACTACAGTTAAGCCAGAAGACGAAGAGTCAGCACAAAGTATAAGAAATGACGTCAACTATCGTCAGCTCATAATTACACAAACCCTTCGCCCAAGATTACAACAGTTCAGAATAAAAAGGAAAAGGAGGTATAAAAATCTCTCCTCACAAACTGTTCATCTTACCCAAAGTCAAAGATTTTCAGATCACCATAATAAGCAAAGTAAATCATTCCCTACTTTCGCGCCAAAAGCATTTCTCTCATATAGTCCAGTACTCCACTTATTTACATAAGAGCAACACTGGACTGGGGGGACTTGAAGGGGTAAGGTCCCAAAAACTTCATATCAAGTACTTGGAACCGTACCACCACCTCACCTCTTAGCCCTCTTTCGACCTTGCGTGGCCGCGCAAATGATCTCACAAAGAGCTTAAGAGAAAGACAACAAGCAAACAATTGCGCGATAAGAGGAACATCACGAATCCTCGCGCCTTCATAGCAAAAAAAGGATGAAAATCCCAGACAGACATTTCCGCTTAGTAAGTACCCAGACTTGGATATTACTTAAGCTAACTCCACACAATAAAGGAGTCACACCAGATCATAGCAATAATCTTCTAGAAAGATCAATCGTACACCACCAAGACGGTTATAACCGTCTGGTACACGTGTCATCATCACAGAATTCCCTAAAAATCACGATGATGCCATGGAATTGGAGAAAAACCTCCACTTGCCCACTGTCCACGTGGCAACTCCCCAGCCATTGATCAAAACAGTAATCCGTGTGCTATCACACCGGATCATGAAGATTAACGGAAGGAAAAAATAACCGCCTACGGGGTTAGCATGTTCCGTTAATATTTCATCAACAAGTTTTCCCGCCCAAACTCTCGGTTATAAATATGAGGATAATTCAGGTATGAACTTCAAGTTACACACACTTCGTTAACTCTTCTTCTTCTTCCGAAAACACATACTTATTCTCACGCCGGAGTCGGGTCAAGGAGAGAACCCCCCTTCTCCCCTTGACGAGGCTAACGGTGTTTTGTTTTGCAGAGTTCACCGGAGAAGGAAGATCAGTCATATCGAATCAAACGAGAGAAACAACCCTTTTATGCAGATCCAAACCCCCTAGATAATTTGATTCCGGTCATTTATCTAGTGTTTCTTCAAGTTGTTTTGTATGTTTTAGATGTTGGTAATTTATGAACTTGGAACATGTGGTTTTATGCTGGGAAATATAATCTTTGCTTGTAATGTGTGTTTTGATTTGTGAATATAGTATATGAGATGTCTAAATTAGTTTGGCATAGTCTAAATTCTACTGTTTTAATATAGAGTTTGAATGTATGTTTACTTTATAATCGCATTACAAAGAAATTGTTAATATCTACAAATTATGTGAAAGAAGTTATATTCTTTGAGTTAAATCAATTTTCGTTATGATAGGATATAATTCATAAATATTAACCTACCCTTTTATAAAGTAATGTAGGAGCCAATAGATTGATAAATTGGAAAGCCTGTTCCGAAGCGGCCCAACGAATTCCTAATAAAACCAAGACAAGGATGGTTAGAAAGCATGTAGTAGTTAAATCTATATAAGTTTCTGTATGCAAATAAATTATGGGACAATGTGACTCGCTAAAAATCTATCATTAAACTTCAACTTCAAATATAAGTTGGCTATTTGGTCGCGTTATAGTAACTTCATTGTAGTAACCAATAGATTGGTAAAACCAAGACAAGGATGATTAAAGCTTATGTAGTATTTAAATCCATATAAATTATGATGTTTCTAAGGGGTCCAACGAATTCCTAATAAAACCAAGACAAGAATGTTTAGAAACATGTAGTAGTTAAATCCATATAAATTTCTTGGTGCACATAAATTATCGGACAATGTGACTCAGTAAAAATCTATCATTAAACTTCAACTCCAAATATAAATCTTGTGGATCGCGTTATAGTAACTTCATTGTAGGAACCAATAGATTGGTAAAACCAAGACAAGGATGATAAAAAAAATATGTAGTATTTAAATCCATATAAATTATGGATTTTTCAATTTCACTTACTTATATTTTTATACAAAAACTGGTATGTAAACATACTAACAAATAAAATCAGTACCAAATAAAATCCACCAAAGGGCCCCAAATTTGGCTGCCTTTTGCAATTAAATGGTGCAAGTCTTTCAATAATTTCTGGCCCATAAGTTGTGAACCTGTATTTATATCCTGTCAAAGGCCCACAAAATGAATCAGATTTCTTAAATCATAATTTCATATCGTCCGCTATGTTTATAGCTTCTTTTCCGACTGAATCAAAGTGAAGATGAAAAATTAGCGCCAAAAACTCAAGTTATAATTCAAGACACTCTTACTTTGGAAGCAATCGATGAACACTAAATGGTAGGTTTTTCTATCTCATTTGTTTAAATCTATTCTGAAGATTTGTCTGTGATCATCCACTTATTTAGTTAGGTTTTAAATGGGGATGTTCAATCACCACTAGCTGTTGAGAATAAATGTTTTTGGAGACAGTGATTACAATAATCACCTGTAGCTAGCCCTAAATCACACATATTTGCTCAATTCTTGTGTACAGTTATGGAGAGTAAAAAGAATTTTATACCAAGACATAGAGAGTATTTTCCACAGTGCAGTCCCCAACAGTCCAAATAATCAAGGAAGATAAGAAAGTCTATCTTGAATAAGCGTAGAAACAGTGGTGTGGTTCAATTTGTACAGACACCTCCTATTATTGATACACTTCTAGGCAATGTTACTATTACAAAAAACGATAATGGAGGTATGTTTTTTATGGTCATTTTTTAAATAAATATATATATGTAATGTTATATTAGCTTAAATCAGTTTGTTGATATATATCAACAAGTATCATCAAAAGGTGTCTACGAAGCCTCAACTCTACATTACACGCCATCCAAGGTAAATCAGAAACAAAGTGTAATGTCGTTGGAATCCTCTTCTAAAAATATGGGTAAACAACTCTTGTGCTACTTTTCTAATTATCTTACATACTGATTGTTGTTGTTTATTAAATATGTCTATGTAAAATATGTGAAAATTGTAAGTGTTTGTAGCATAAATTAACCAAATATCGTCATGTACAACATGTGACACACCCGACAAGTTAGATCGAACATGTGTTAGTACAATTCCTCTGACTTCATCCAGGCTTGGTAAGGTTATAAATCTTATTTTTTTAAGGTATGCTATCGGATTTGACCTTGTCCCTTTGTTTCAATTTTAGGACAATCCGGAAAGGCTAATTATGGTGTTTATGACTCTAGAAAGAGGAAACAAAGACCATGGATATAAGTAAATTTGATTTATCCATTGTAGCTGATGTAAGGAGGACATCTTCAATGGTCACACCCCTTGAACCATCAAATCATAAAATTGAGAGCAGTCCATTAACGGATATTACAAACTGTATGCTGTATACACTTTTGTTATTACTGTTAATCATTTATTGAATGTTAAATAGTTATGTCATGCACATCTTCACCATCAGAGATACTGATAACCTCTTCTACCACTTCTTCCTTAATAGCAGCATATAATTCTGGTGGCAACACTAAATCAGCATCCTTGGAACAATTGAAAATGGACATATCAAAAGTGTGAAGATCAATCATTTCAAACACAAGAAGATGTTCATCACTTAGTGAAAATTTCTTCTTAATCCGATCCCATCCAGTTGTTATGTAAAGCTGATTGTCACTAACATCCATTCGAACGAAAAATTTATGCTTCCCAGGACCTCTAATAACAACCGGATAATTTGGAATGGTATTGTCCATCTTGTAATGTACAAATAAACGATTGATATGCTACAACGAGAAAAAATAAATATTAGTAGTTTGATATACTAGCAACCAATAAATAAGAAGCAATAATAAATATACCGAACCCAGATTGCGAACTACATACCATAGCATCAGGTTTATCAAAAGCGCCATTGGGTCTGTAGTAAAAATAATCAGAAGGAGCAAATGCAATATTGTCATAGAAATAAAATATCCGGAAACTTTGTAATGCTTCTTCATACTGAAATACGAGCCACGATCCAGATTGTAGTTTCAAAGTTTCAACTACGGAATACCACCCATTGTAGAGATAATAGAAGTTTCCTAAATCATTTATCTTGACTTCAAAAACTTGCCCATTAGTTGTCCGTACTTTGACAAAGCCAACATGATAGTTAAACTCTTTTATCCATTGTTTATATTTTTTTGGCAGAACCTATGTATAAATATATTAAAATCAGAAACTGTCTAACATGATGTTATAAAGAAAATAAATTCGCCATAACCGAGATTAAAATACTAACCAAAGATTTCCTTTGGTTGTCGGTCATGTAAGAAGCAAACCCATACATCCTTGTAAATTTGAACTGTCAGAGAAAATAATATGAATATCATTAATAAATAACAGAGTAAAATGTTAAAAGATTATTCTAAGTATTGCAATTAAAAAGAGTATAACTAATAGACTAAAATATTATATAACGTTTAAACGTTATTTTATATATTCAATGTCAAGAATGTGAAAGAGCAAATGTTGTTTTCGATGCCGAGAGTTTCTTAGGCTTCGTCTTGCTTCTATTTTTGACAGTGTGATACAAAACCCCAAACCGGGCTGTTACTATTTCCTTCAATATTAGTTGTTGTCATGGTTTCTGATATGAAATCCTAAGTCCTTGGTTTATTGACGACTACTGACGATCAAATCATGTACGTTTGAGACTGTGATGAATGCGTAAGTGTGATATTCAGGTTCTATGATGCTTAATAAGTCATTGCAAATTGTTACACACATTTTATCCTAAAGAGAAAAAGAAAGACATTTGATTTGGACCGTCATTATTACTTCTCATTAAGCATCAGGGGAGCTTGACATGTCATAAACAAAGACTTGAAAATACAAATGTATCATCTAAACTACCATAAGTAATCAACATATGAACATACATAACATGTGAAACATCCAAAATATTACAACTCAATATGTGAAAGACTAAAAATATATAACTAAACTAAACATCATAATCTTATAAAATATTTATATGAAAAATAGAATTATAACACATCAAGAATTACAAACTGAAACTATACTAAACATTATAATCTGATAAAATCTGTCAAGAACACCAACTGAAAGTATACTAAACATCATAATCTTAAAAAATCTTTATACAACAACTGATAAACAATCATTTTTAACATAGCCCTAAATATATAAACGTCAATTGAACATCCATACAAAAGTATAAACTTCAATCGAACATCAATACGAACATTCATATGATGGAATCTGAAGTATAACAAATCAAATAAACAAACATGATCACAAATTACAGTTCATATAGAAGAACAAACATAAGATCAAAAATCATACATGCAAGCGTGGTATAAAAATTACATGAAGCAAAGATTTCAGAAGAATAAAATTGAATCAATACGTTTTAGATTACCTTTTGCTGATAAAGGAAAATCTTGAACACTCCCTGTCGTTTCTTTGTCGCCCTTTGAAGAACGGAGAGGCAGATGGAGCAGTAGATAAGTGATTAGAATTTGGGGCCGGATTTGATACAAGGGTTTTAATGGGCCTACAAAATCTAATCCATTATTAAGGTTAATTGGATCAAATATAAGGTTAATTGGACCAAATATAAGAGTTTATTGAATTGTTCAATAACATTTGGTTATTTGAATTAGGTCATGTTTTACTTATTAGACAATATAAAATTAGGTCATGCTTTCATTTTAGACAACAAATTATCAGTTAGTTAGCTAATTTCTATAACAAACATGAACTAATAATTTTTTCGTAACAAAGTAATAAAATTTTCATGTCCTAACACATATTGCCTTTAACATTGTTTTATAAAGATACGTAACTAAATACAAACAATTTAAATAATGTATTATAATCTATTTCGATGGTTATTAAAGCTACTCGTGTGGTCACACGGGTCCTACAACTAGTTTTTTTTAAATTAAATGCAAACTTAAACGTGATCTTAAAACCAACGTTAATGACGGAAATTCGTCACTATCGGTTTGGTTTATTATAGTATCAATATGGTATTGACACTCGGTATAAGAACCGAAAGAGAAAACCTAACATGTAACGGCGTCGAAAAGGATTTGGACATGTTTTTTAAATCAACTGAAAAACCATAATAATGAATATTAGTAACGTGTTGCCTCATGGGTGTAGATTTGGTGGGAAATATGTAAGGGCCAGCTTTGACAACTTCTACAATAACATTTAAAATAATTACGTTGAAATGACGGTAAACATAAGCAAGCCACGCGGTTAAGTAAACATGTTTAAAGTTAAAAGTTACCTTCAACCATAATAAATTAAACAAAAAAAGTTAATAAAAAAGTTAAACGTATAACAAAGATAAAAGAAAGGTATTGGTTAAAAAATAAAAAATAACTTTATTAAACTTTAAGGATCCTGTGATAACTCTATTTAAGTTGAAGGGTAGAAAAATAAATTAGTTGAAGAAGGTTTTTTATTAAACATAATATGATAATTTTATTTTATTAAAGTTTAAAAGGTACAAAGGTGCAAGTATAAAAAAACCATTAAAAGGAAAAAAATAATCAATCCACTTTTACAATCTGCCTTATACATTTAGAAATGAGTAAAATGCCTGGATAGTCCCTGTGGTTTTGTAAAGTAACACCTATAGTCCCCAACTTTTGGAAATTACATTGGTGGTCCCTGTGGTTTTGGTTTGACAGTTTGTTACTCAGATAGTCCCTGGAGTGGATTGGGGTTAATTTTCTCCGTTAAGTTCATCTGAAATTACTTATTTACCCATTGCTTTATATTTTTATAGCATAAATGATAATCCAAACAACAAACCAAACCCAATCTCTCTCCACACAAACCCTCCACCTTCCTCCGTCGTTCTCCGTCGCTCACGGTGGTTCTTCCACCACCTAGGTTCGCTTCTTCACCAGACTCACAATCTCACCGCCACAAATCCTCTCAATTCTCTTCTCTCTCTTCCATTTGATTGACTAGAATTGCAGAAGTTCTGGACGGTTGTTACCTGTACCTAGGTTTCTGATAGGCGATTTGAACAGTTATGATGTCTAGATCTCGCGGCCGGAGCCCGTAGGTTTCAGAAGATGAAGTGTGGTGTACACGAAATCTGAATTGTTGTTGCAGGTTTCAGAAGAAAGAAGCACACGAAATCTGATTTGTTGTTGAACCTGAAATAGTTTGTTAATGATAAGAAATCTAATTGAACTCGAGGTTTCAGATCTGAATCTGAGTTGCACTTTATCTTCTTCAGCGATTTGGTTAAGATTTGATATTGTTTGTTTTTGTTCTTGTTGCAGAAATAAACGTAGAAGAAAAAGAAGTGTTCGATTGTGTTGATTGATAATTGAAAACAAGAAGTTGCAGGTTTGTTGTGTGAAAACTAAGAAGGATGGTTATTTTGTGAGATATGGTTTTAAAGATGTTTTAGCTTCATACGAAGAAGAAGAAAGGTTGTTTGCGGCTGGAATGATTAATTTTTAAGTTTGAGATTTTGAGAAGAAACAATATAGAAGAAGTGATCGCAGCTGGTTATTTGGATATGGAGTTGGGGGGGGGGGTGTTTGTCCGGCCGTCAAGGGGTAGGGTGGCTATGGTGATGGTGGGTGTGGGTTGCGGTGGAGGTGGAGGTGGGTGGCCGGTTGA
>JARYGA010061100.1:34063-94098 GCA_030545235.1 Helianthus tuberosus | reverse complement strand
ATTAGGGTTCCGTACCATCCCTATATATTGTAACCTAATTATTCAGTAATATATATCAAGTCTTTTACCGTCTTATCGTTGTGATGGTGTCACCAAGGAGTTTTTAACAACAACTGTTTTAAGTTTTAAATTCTATTGTACTTACCTTTCTCATGCAGCGTTGGTTTTTACCTAGCAAGCATTTCATCTAACATATGGTGAGCGTCAATTTTCTTGATATGAGGAGAACTTGAATTATGATACCTTTGCTGTAACAATGGAGGTAATATCTTTTGGGTATCAAGGGCATGTGCCCGGAGGGCATCAGATGATTAAAACAGAGAATCACAAAACTGAAACATGGAATTTAAGATATCCATATCCCTATCTGTCACAGCCCCCGACCACACCCTGGGCGAGAGCCGTGAACCAGTTATAGGTGGTGCCAGTGTTTATTAAATTTGCAGCGGAAAATATTATTAGGATCGTAGTTAGGAAATATTTCAGAGTTTGTAAAACACCAAAGTTTAATATTAAACAAATGGGATAAAACCCATATTACAATCAAATGATTTTATAGGGATAAACCCTAATTGATAAAACAAAAAATTATTCTTTTATTCAGGTAATTATAGCCACTTTATTTACGCCTTCAGTGCTCCATAGCAGGCTTCTATTACCATCATAGTAAGTTACCTGAAATGCGTTCAGCGAAAAATTACTGGTGAGTTCATTCATTTGTTTAAAAAGACACATTGTTATAATTTACAACATCAAGAGTTTTTACATTTGTTTATATGTGTCAAATACTCAATCAGTATTTGTCGCATGGTGGCAGTTCTGATGTGACGGTGGTCATATCAGTCATTGGCTAACTTTCGTCCAATAGTGAAGATTATCAAGTAGTGTATACAAAACCCCACATACCGACAGTAATTTTAGATTACAAAAACTTAATCACTGTATGTATAACTGAAAAACATTTAGGTTTTGAAATGCATTTGGTAAAATATAGAATGACTCACTTTGTATATTTAGGGTTTTCGATTAAAGCTTCCTGGTGCTAAACCTGAGTTCCTAATAAAAATACAATGCAACACGTGTCAGTGCATCAACCCAATTCAAACTTAAATGATACATCACGAGATCAAAACCCCAACGTAGTTAACAAAGTAAAGCCATATTCAGGCAGTACTTTGGCATCCGTTGCTGGGTTTCAGATCGATCGGACAGGGTATCGAATTAGTGATCAGGGTTCGTGAAAATTCGAGAGAGCAGAGTTCGTGAAAATTCGAAATGTGCAGAAACTTGAGTCCCACAATGCTGCATTTATAGGTCATCTAGGCACTTCCCGCACGTCGTGACAGGTACGGGGACACCCCCCTACGTGTCGCCTGAGACACCTATTTTTCCTAGACAGGCTTTGTCACATGTGTAGCCTTGCCACATGTCGCGCTCGGGTAACACATGTCCTAGTACTCCCTCGCGTGTCGCGGAAGTTTAAGGGGTATCGCCCGCGTACCTCCTAGGAGTCAAGTTACTAGTTTCTTTGTTTTTCTATTGGGTCGCGCCGTACAAGTCTGTGGTTTCGATCAGGAGTCCTTATAAGGTGTTTTGGGAGTTGTTACGCTATCACTGATCGAATCAAGGTAAGCAGGGGTTAACCAAGTATAAAAACATAGTAATTTGACATGGTATCATAGCCAGCATAGGCTCTATACCATTTCCGCCACGTCACACACAAATAACCAAACCCTAGCCGTTGCCACTTGAGAAAAACCCTAAAGAGGGCGGCGTGCCGCCACTACCTCTCTCGCCCTGTCCGACTACCTTTTGTTTTTGTTTTCATTTTTTTTCTGTGCCGCCGCTGCCGCACCACTGCC
Organism: Helianthus tuberosus; assembly: GCA_030545235.1. Taxonomy (NCBI): domain Eukaryota; kingdom Viridiplantae; phylum Streptophyta; class Magnoliopsida; order Asterales; family Asteraceae; genus Helianthus; species Helianthus tuberosus. Next base: position 92,236 of record JARYGA010061100.1, on the reverse strand, counting down.
CGTCGCCGCAACGCTGCCGCATTGGATGCTTTTCATAGGATTACGGCATCATCCAAGATTGTGGATTATTGAAGATTATGGGTTGAAGTAATTATCGTATTTTGGCAAATGTTTTGACCAAGATTGAAGATCGTATCTTTTAGGGTTTATTTTATTTTTATGTGTTTTTATTCGGTCTAAGCTTTAGTTTCCTTCCTCTCTAACTGTGCGGGTGTATTAGAAGGTTTATTAGTGTGAGCTCACATGCTCAATTAAGGTTTCGTACCATCCTTATATATTGTAATCACCTAAGGATTCAATAAGCAATTCAGTGTTTTACCATTTGACAGTTGTATCCATAGTAAAGTTTGAGTTGCATTACTCATTTTATTTTATTATAGATGTATAAACTCAAAGATGTTGATTAGAATTGAATTAAAGTAATGTTAACCTAACCTGTAATTAAACTATGAAAAACAAATAAACAACAACAAAAATACGAGATATGAAACAAGCAATTACATTCATGTTTGGATTTGATAGCACCATGTATAATCTCGCTGGACTTACCACACTAGTAAGCTACATAGATCTACCTTGTTTAACACACGTAAAAGATCAAGAATTAATGGAGACTTCAATCTGACACCTAGTTTTAACAACTCTAATTGACAAAGTAAAAATGCATGAAGTGATTGTAAAGTAGCTAGAAATGCACTTTTAGACGCTTTATCAATATCGTACACATGGTTTAATCATCAACACGCTTTCGGACACTTTATCAATAAAGTAGAAATGTACAAAGTAATCATGAAAAGCTTGCTTTAAACACTTACATACGTTAGAGACATGAATCTACTCATGTCAATCTAAACAACAAAATCACATTCATATCTAGAAACAAATTCACTAATCAAACCGAATACAAATGTAAACTCAAACCCTACTACTAATTGTGATCATGAGTTAATAATCAGCTAGTCATAAAAATTGAAAAATATGATGGTGTCACTAATGTCCATTCTAAGTTTGATTAATTAAAATCTTTCTTCTATTTTGCTTATGGATTCCTAGATTAAGAAATAAGAACACAATTATAAAAACAACAAGAGACCCATCTTTGGATTCATGCGTTTCTAGTTACTAGTTACTGGCAAGTTCTGTCTTGAGCATTGGCGAATCTTGAGATTTCCGAACGCGTCGGGGGGGGGGGGGGGACGTATATACCTAAAAATTTCAATACGAAAGCTACATACATAACACTAGCGAAAAGTTCGAGGTCGGGCGCCCCCGGTTTAATTGTATCCGACTAGATAAATCCTATCCGGTTTTTCTTTCAAAAATCCGGATTTCGATAAACCGATTGGGCTGTATAGGATCGAGTTTTATGGACCGTTGAACTGATTCAGATTTTCGGAATTCAGTGTTGACCATAGTATAATTGTATCCGACTAGATAAATCCGATTCGGCCGATTTGTGTACCTCTAACTTCACATAAGTTTTCACTTTTTAATATTGTTACATTACAATTCAATGAATATAAATGATCAAACATTACGTCGCCTCTAACCTATAACATCAACAACACACATTAATTAACTCTCATATCAGATTTCACTCATTTTAAAAAAAAAAAACGTATATTTTCTCTCTAACCTTACAGATTTCTTTACATTTCTTTTTTATAATCAAACTGTTTTGGCCGCTAAATAAATTCTTTACAAAAATGTAGTTAATGCATTTAAAAATAGGAATATTGGATTTTAATTATCCCAATTATTCGCCATTAGCCGCCAACAGTCTCAACTTAAAAAATAACCACTGGCAGTCCTAGCTATTGCATATTGGCCACCAATGAACTCTGACTAACAGAACCCTAACGTCGTTGGTGTCCGGTTGTCAGAAAACCGTTTTTGACTAGAAAAAGATTTCTAAAGGTCTGATCTAAGGTTACAAAAAGGTTTCAGACGAAAAAGTTGAGTTTTCCGGCCAAAAATAAGTTTTACGGCGAAAAAAGAGTTTTTCGGCGACTTCTTGGGCTTTTACTAAAAAAAGGTTACTACAGGTCTGTAATAAGGTTAGAAAGAAGTTTGGGACAAAAATGTTGAGTTTTCCGGGCAAAAATGAGTTTAGAGTGAAAAACGTTTTTTTCCGGCGACAAGAGACTAACGGCGTTAGAGTTCTGTTAGTTAGGGTCCATTGAAGGCCAATATGTTAATAATTGGGACTGCCAGTGATTATTTTTGAAGTTGGAGCTGTTGGCGGCCAACGACGAATAATTGTGATTATTAAAATCCAATATTTCTAAAAATTAAACATATACTTTTTTTTATCAAACTAGTACATTTAAATTAAGATATTGTATAAGATAAATAAAAATAGTTAGAAGCAGTTATATAATTAATGTTTTTAGTATTAAATCATCACTTTTTTTTATTATTTTCACCCATTGTTACATGTAAAATGATTTAAATGCACATAATACAACCAATAAAAATCCAGTCCACATAAATTTGAAACAAAAAGCCCAACCCAAGAAACAGCCACCACAAGAGGAGTTAGAGGCTATGTGACCCTTGGGCTAGTTGATTAAAGTGTGGGCTGCGATCAAAGGAAAACTGGAAAACCGAAGGTTACGTAGTAAACCGTCCAGTTGGGGCTGCTGTCACGCATAGGGGGAAGGTTGGTCGCTGGAGTTCTTGGCATGTAGAACGACACAGTATGTAATTCTTTCCAATCTCATGTTCAACAAGTTTTTCCGTTGATCACTACCGGACTACGGTTTGGTTGTTTTATATTTAAGTTTGGTTAGTAATATTAATATTTGAGACTTAAAATATTTGTCAAATTGTGACAAAAAAGAGCTCGTATTTATTCCTGGGATTATTGTTTGATTGTTATAATTGACTGGCAGGTTATTGTATAATAAATTATCCAATTGTTAATGTTAATTTCAGCATAGTTAACGTAATTAGGGAAAAAACAAGTTTATCTGTAACCAGTCAAATATTTAAATCAGAACACTGATTTAACACTTAATTAACAAATTGTATCCTACTTACTTGAATGATATTATGTGTAAGCATTTGACTAGGTTATGCATGTGATTTTTATTCATCTTGGTGTGATTGATTATGTATAGGGCTGCAAACGAACCAAACGTTCGGCAATAATGCAAACGAACCAAACGTTCGGCATAATTTATGTAGGTTCGGTAAGTAGGGAATTGAAGGCGAAATGGAATGAATCATTCCATTGGAATGAAAAAATAAAATGTTTGGTTATTATGTGGTAATGGAATGGATGATTCCACAATAATGTGATTCCTTCTAAATATAATATTGTCATTTCTTGGTAAGTGGTCGTTTTTTTTTCATGGAAATACATCTACAATTATTATTATTAATATATTTTTATCATTATTATTATTATTATTATTTCTATTATTATTATTATTATTATTATTATTATTATTATTATTATTTTATCGTTTTTATTAATTTTATTTCATTACTCGTTATTTTTGCCTATAAAATGTATAAAGAAACTATTTATTCTATTCGCATATGGGTAACCAAACATCACAATGAAATGGAAAGATTCATTTTATTCCATTGTCTATTCCATTCTTTAGTCCATTCCATACTCTTGTTCATTCCATTACTTTAGTTAATTATTGGATGGTTGTGTAAGTATATGGATGATGGTCTGGCTTAGTAGTAGGATCAATATAATTTATGTCTATGTAGCCAACTAAACATTTGCTCTTACAGATTAAGTCTTGCAACTAAGTAGGCAAACCTGAAACCGGAATTGAGTTATCGTTCCATATTATGGTAATCAGGTCCAACTCTCGTGTTTTTGTGTGTTTCTTGCTTTTCAATTTAATTGCAATTTAGTTTAGCTCTTGCTTAATTCAATCTCCAATCGAACTTTACACATTTTCTTTTATAATCAAACAAGATGTGTAATGCTAACCATCACAGCTATGTAGGTAATTTTGTAGGTCCACCCGGAGGATCGAGTAACCTCTATTCCCTGTTTTCCGACAAACCCGAAAGTGCGGAATCCAAACGGGTAAGTTAAACCAAGTGACGAACACGTAAGACACAACGATTAACACTCCATTGTATTAATCTAGAAAACGGTTACAATACAATGTTTACAAGATGCTCTCATAAACTCTCAGTGTGTGTGTGTTTACAGTGTTCGCTCTCAAATCTATTCAGACTTGTCTAATGTGTTCTGTCTGTTATCTGTGTATATATACTGAACTAGGACGACGAAACACATCATAGTCGACGAAACAAGTGTTTCGTCGACGAAACACAATAACATTTCATCAAAGTCGACGAAACAAACTTGTTTCGTCGACCTACACATTGGCTAATATGGGGTTCGGCCCAGTAGAAGTTTCTGGCCCAAATCAAGGTTCTCGGCCAAACATGCACAAACGTGAATTCCGTAAACTTCAATTTGTAAGTAATATTCAAACTTGTGACATCATCATGATGATGTCATGATGATGTGGCAGCGGGAACCGGCTCGCGGCGCTTCGTGCTTCGCGTGTCGAACTCTGGGGCGCACGACGGAGGAATGTCGTGACGTCGGGCTTGAGCCAAACCTAACCGGGTCTAACCGAACCGAGTCGAACTGAACCGAGTCGCGTCCACATAATATGTATCAACAAACTCCCCCTTGGACGCTACTCGTGAGGTTCATCTTCCATATCTTCCATGTCGGAGGATCTTCAAAGTCTTCACTCATTGTAAGTAGAAAGTGTATCAACAAACTCCCTTTTCATTTAGGTAGTGTGTTAACAAACTCCCCCTTTGATTATGCTTGTGAATCTTTTGACTTCAATGCTTGAGATCCTTGTGGTGTTGGTGATTGATCAGCGGCAACTCTATCATCCATATCTTTTGAGTGCCTCCATGTCGTGTCTTCATTCCGAAGCTTGTCAACGAACATGTTCTCTTCGCCTTTAGCATCTGCACATGCAAGAAATCTAAACGTGTAATGAGAACAAGTGCTTGGAATATAGTTAGCATTAAACAAATGACACACATGTGACCAATTCTTATTCAACTACCGTCCGACAGTTTAGTTTGAAAAGTTAACAGATTTTTCAATTTTAATTATTAACTTTCAAAACTTGCAAACTCTGACCGTTTTTGAAGATTCAGTCGTTTTGGTTTTCATTCAGATTTCAGGTAACGAAGCCTTGAGTTCCAACATCGGTTAATCAAAACTAAAGTAGAAATAAATTTTTTTTGATTTTTATAAAGTTTAAATTAAAACACACCTAAAATCTTTTTGGTATTTTGAATATTTCAAACTTAAAGACTGAAAGCAGTAAATAAATATATACAGAGTTGCAGAAACTAAGAAAAGTAAATATATACAAACATTCTTTTTGCGAGTTTCGAGGGTAAGAGAATCATATCAGTGTACGGTCATGCCAAAACGCTCTTGTTGTTCTGTTTGTTAACAATTTGATAAACATCCTATAACGATTATCGGTATTGTTATCCACATAAGCTCAACTTATCATATGTAATCATGGCGAGGGGATACGTTAAGGTATGATTTATACTTACCGACCGGTGTTCATCCACATCACGACACATTCCTGTATCAAGGTATGCACGAGGGTTCATCTTACTGGTGAGTATACCATTTATCATCTGTTTTGCCGTATAAAAAGATGTGAGTAACTCACTTATTTTGATTGAAAACAAGCCCTATGTGATAGAATCACTTATTGATGAGGAACTTGAATTTCAGATGCATGAGGGGCACAGGAGCAAGTCCGTGAACAAGTCAGTACTTTCGTACAGCAAAGAGACGAACTTGACTCCCGGATAAATGTGATATATTATCACTTGTTTTGAGGACATGTGATTGTTGATCACTTATTGAGGTCGAATGCAGTATGTACACGTATGTATGATATCATGGAAGATCTAGACTTCGTCTCCGTTTGTTTCGGTAAAAGAAACAACCATGATACCCTGATGATAAACAGCATAAAGACCACATATCTCAGAACCTCGGCAATCTCTCAAACAAAATTTCGGTACTAAGACCATATGCCAATGAGAGGTTCCCACCTGGTCTTCAGTTGATTTAAGTTTATATCACCCTGCACACTTTAAGATGATTGTGAGCCTACCGATACATCTTATATAGAGCTGCTTAACATTTTTCATTTTGCATTTCAGTTTAAAGAGGTTTGGACAGACCACTGATGTACTATCATTTTCTCTTTTGCTCGCCATGAAACTCATTTTTGTTTTTCTATTGTTTTTGAGTTTTGAAATTTTTCGATGTTTTTGAATTTTCAAATTTGGATTTACTCCCCCTAAAATCAACAAACTTACAATAATTTTAAAAACACAAAGATATTTACAAAAACGATTTTCCGATGTGGATTACTCTTGCTTGACCTTAATGCCGTTTACCAATAATAAAAAGTCAAATCTTGATTTATCAAATGCTTTGGTAAAAAGGTCGGCACGTTGGTCATCAGTGTGGACCTTAACAACATCGATTAGCCTTTTATCAAAGCAATCACGTATGAAGTGATACTTAATTTCGATGTGTTTGGTCTTTGAATGCTGCACAGGATTTCTAGTGACAGATAAGGCAGCATAATTATCGACTAAAATAGGAGTAGTTAGGAATTCAAAACCGTAATCGCGCATTTGCTATTGTATCCACAGGACTTGGGAGCAACAACTTGAGGCAGCAATGTATTCAGCTTCACAAGTTGATGTAGCGACACAAGTCTGCTTCTTGCACTGCCATGTTATGAGGCGAGTTCCTAAAAACTGGCATCCAGCCGTTGTGGATTTGCCGTCGATTTTGCATCCGCCAAAATCAGAATCACTGAAAGCGACTAATTCAAAGTTATCATCCTTAGGGTACCATAGACCAGTGTCTGGGCAACCCTTCAAATAACGAAAAATCCTTTTTACAGCTGCAAGATGTGAGGCCTTCGGGTTCACTTGATATCTGGCTAGCAGGCATGTTGGATACATTATATCTGGTCTTGATGCTGTGAGGTACATAAGGGATCCAATCATCGCGCGGTAGTATGAAGAGCTAACAACTTCACCCTTCAAGTCTGGATTGATTCCATGATTTTGCTGCAGTGGGGTACCAATGGGCAATGTGTCGGACATCTAGAATCGGTTCAGAATGTCTTGGACATACTTCGTCTGATGGATGAAAATCCCAGACTTCGTTTGTTGCACTTGCAAGCCCAAAAAGAAAGTCATCTCCCCCATAGCGCTCATCTCGAATTTATCCTGCATTACATGCTCGAAATCCCTACACATAACATTGTTAGTAGAACCAAATATAATATCATCCACATATACCTGAACCAGTTGAAGATCTCCATCTTGTTCTTTGATGAAGAGAGTGCAATCGATAAGACCTCTGCGAAATCCATTCTCCAGCAGATAATTAGATAAGGTTGCGTACCAAGCTCGTGGTGCTTGATGTAGACCATAGAGAGCTTTGTTCAGCAACCAAACCCGATCGGGATGGATAGGATCTTCAAACCCTGGAGGTTGTTCAACATACACCTCTTCTTCCACTAGACCATGTAAGAATGCACTTTTGACGTCCATCTGGTAAACCTTGAATCCTTTGAATGAGGCATAAGCCAGAAAGATCTGAATTGCTTCCAGACGTGCAACAGGTGCATACACTTCGTTGTAGTCTATACCTTCAATCTGACGAAAACCTTGAACAACCAATCTTGCTTTGTTGCGAATAACGATTCCACGGTCGTCCTTTTTGCATTTATACACCCAACGGGTACCAATCTTCTTATAACCAGCAGGTTTCTCTACGAGCTTCCAGACACCAAGTTTCTGGAATTGTTGCAGTTCTTCCTGCATTGCTTCAACCCAAGAGTTATCTTTCAAAGCGTCTTTCCAAGTTCTTGGCTCTTCCTGTGAGACATAACAAGCGAAAGACCAATCGTTTTGTTGACCAGATTCTCGAATCGTCGCATACAAGCCTGCGTTGTTGTTGTTTCGCAACATGTTTCTTGTTTGTATGCCACTTTGTACATTGCCTATGATGTTTTGTTGAGGATGGGTATTATGAATTCTTGTTTCAGGGTTTTCCGGAACTGGAATGTTTGAACCCAGATTGTTGAGATTTAGATCAACAACCAATTCAATACCCGGAACTGACGAAGAGGATGACGCAGAAGCTTCAGTTGTTATAGGGGCGTCCACTGGAGGTGTAGCCTCTGAAGTACCATGAACAGCTGATGTAGGAGCTTCTTGATTTGCATCTAGAAATTCTTCATCCTCTGAAGATTCGTTCAGTTCGGTTGCATCATGAAAATCCTCATTGTCGAGAGCATTATTGTTCACTGAAGATGGCTCTTGATTGACAATAATTGGACGAACCAGCAGTGAATCTGTTGTGTTGTCACTCTCGAAAAACATCCTTGTCGCAGCATTTTCTTCAACTGCTTCAACATTGATCGAATTGAAAAAGTCATCGTACTCAAACATCCAAGGTTGACCTGGATTTTTGACTGGCAAAGTGTGTCTTTGTACTCTGACTTCAGACCATTCCTCAACCCTTTTAGTCTGTAGATTCCAGACTCTTAAGTTAGGGGTGACATAACCAAGAAAGTGACCTTCAATAGCTTTTGCCCCAAACTTTCCATTAGGATCGATCATTGTGCAAGGAGCTCCAAACGGTTCAAGATATGACAAATCTGGTTTCCGTTTATGAAGAAGCTCAAAGTAGGTCTTGTTGTGCCTTTTGACTGTAAGGACTCGATTCATCGTGTAACATGCGGAGGCCACAGCTTCACTCCAGAATGGAATGGGCAACTGTGACTCTACCAACATAGTCCTAGCAGTCTCGATCAATGTACGGTTCTTACGTTCAGCGACGCCGTTCTGTTGAGAAGTATAAGCCGCACTAAATTCGTGAAGAATACCTTTTGATGTGCAAAACTCCGCCATGGCTTGATTTTTAAATTCAGTACCATTGTCGCTGCGTATCCGTCTAACCTTCAATTTATACAAATTCTCAATCTGAATGATCAAGTTTTTGATAATACCGAAAGTTTCACTCTTGTGAGCCATAAACGCCACCCAAGAAAATCTTGAATAATCATCCGTTATCACGAGGCAGTATTGATCATTCCTGATGCTTTTGTGCTTGACAGGACCAAACAAATCCATGTGCAAACGTTCAAGAGGAACTGCCACCGTGTTGATCTTCTTTGTCAGATGTCGTTTCTTCGTTTGCTTTCCTTTTTGGCATGAAACACAGAAGTCTTGAAGATGGAAATTTTTAAGAAGAACACCATTCACTAATTCATTCGTCACCAAATGATTCATTTTGCGTAAGTGAATGTGACCCATACGTCTGTGCCAAGAGATATAGTCTTTTTCTGTGGCTTTTGTAATGAAACAAGTTGCTTGTGCAGTAGTTGTAATAGCTTGGCTCATATCAAGGACATATAAATCGTTTATCCTTGGAGCAGATAAGAGAATCCATTCTTTTGGAATCTTGAAGCCGGGTTTCAGCACATAACATCCATTTGCATCAAAGTGTACTGAAAACTGCTTATCACAGATTTGTGAGACGCTGAGAAGATTGTGATCAAGTTGTAGTACAAAGTTGATCTTGTCAAAACTTACAACCCCGTTGGATACCATTCCTTCTCCCGTAATATAACCTCCTTTATCTCCAGCAAAAGCAACATAACCTCCTCTAATAGATTTAACGTCGTAGAGAAGCTTCATGTCGCCTGTCATGTGCCTGGATGCCCCACTATCAACAATCCAATGACTGCTGAAAGTTCCTCCTGGAAAACCCTGCACATGTACTCACATGATTAGTTGGAGATGGGGACCCAAGCCTTTGTGGTCTTGGGTCTTCCATTTTCATCAACGTAAGTTACTTGAACTTCTCGATGTTGTGGAAATTGTGATGTTCCCCCTGATTCATTTACCGTTTTTGGTTTCCAGATCTGTTTTGTTTTACTAGCGTTATTCTTTAAAATATTAACTTCATGATTGTCTGAAGTTTTTGAATTGTCTGGTTTGACATAAACAGATGTTTTGTTAACCACGTCGGTTTTAATCGCTTTTTCAATTTTCTTGACCTGTTGGCGTTTCTGTTTCTTTTCCCTTTCTTTTACAAGACGGGGATCTGGTTTTGATGAAACAGATTGCTTTCGGTCAATTTGGTCACGGGGATCATCAACTTTGGCTTTTTGTTTATGAAGATATGGACAATTTCGAATAATATGTCCAATTGTGCCACATGAAAAACATGATCTACGTTCTACAAACCCCGTAGTATCATGTGATTGTCTTGTCGATGAACTTTGTGATCCTGAGGTACTAGTTTTTGAACTGTTTGGTTCGTTTCTTTTCAAAGAATTAACTTGAATGACATGATCTAAGTTAGATTTATTGGAAAATGTTTCAAGTTTATCTGTTCCCTTCGATTTCACAAAGTTCACTTTCTTGTCCTTTTTCTTGGTCTGTTTCTTTTGCCATTGAGTCGGTGAGTTACTTTTAGGTTTGGTGCGATTTTGCTGAACTTTCTCAGTTGGTAATTTCTGATTGCCACATTGTTTTCGAACTTCAGCCTTTGGGATAGGAGGACACTGTGTTACCACAACGTGTGATCCTGTCTTTCCCAAAAACTTACTTGTTGAATCCTCAAAAATTTTACTAATTAAAGATTGATTAACATTCTTAATAGGAAAATCTTTGTCAGAGTAGATTTTATCATCACCAACAAGAGTGTACAGCAAATGCACACTCTCAGACTCTTGTGAGGAAGTATATGTGGACTCGATCAGAACAGTCGTAGCAGGTTTTGCGGGAGGATCACATAGAATAAGATTCTCGAGAGGTATGTCCTCTTCTTTGATTACCGCATCTGTGCTGAGTCAGTATCATTAGATTCATCATCTGAAGAATCAGTGTCCTCAACAATGATTGGAGGATCCTGATTTTGTTCAGCAGTTACAAATGTATCTGCTGACACATCCGAATCTGATGATACTTCTGATTTGTATCAAAGTCCCGTTGCAAATTCCTTAATGTCTAAAGGAACAGATTCTTCATAATGAGTTCTATACTCCTCATCAGGCAACGCATCATAATTTTGTCTAACAGGAGGTGGACATTTCTTATATCCAATGCACGTGACATCCTTTTTCTCTTTCTGTGTGCCAATGATGTGATCCAGCACGTATCTAGAGTTAGAATAATTGTCTAGCTTAAGCCGGATCGCCTCACTTTCACACTTTGTACAGGCTAACTCTTTTTGCATGATCTCAAGACGATTAATATAACAGTTTATGTCTGTTTGTTTTCTTTTTTCTTGAAACCATCTTCGTTAGTTCAGTTTTATCTTTTCTTAAATTTGCAACTAACGTTTTAAACTCCTTTTCATGATTTTCATAAAACATTTTAGCCTCTTTGCATTTTGAAAGATCCACGATCAACTTTTGGTTGTGGATAAATGTCACATCGTAGTTGTTTTGCAAAGCCTCATGTTCGCTTTGCAAATCACACCATTTTGCATCTAAAGAAACATGTTTGTTTTGCAAGTCAAACAAATTAGCATTTAAAGCATCATGTTTGCTTTGCAACTCAGACATATTAGCATCCAAATCAGCACATTTAACACAATTAACAACAGTTGGTTCATCGACACATACCTGGCTTGATGAACTGCCGCCATTAGCCATAAAGGCTGAATGAAGAGAAGAAGAAGAATAAGCAGCCTGATCCACCAGAATAGATCTTCTATCATTCCTTGCTGCAGCTTCTCCCAACAATTCATCGATATCAGCATCGATTCTCCCACTAGATACATTGTCATCGCCTGAGGTTGAGGTTACCTCATCTGAACTCCTTGAATAACCAGAACTTTCTTCATCTGAAGATTCACCACCACTGGCGGAAGATTCTCCACCACTGGCGTGCTTCAGATCCTTATCAGCTTCAGCAAAACAAGCTGCTCCTCCCTGATCACCAATGCCTAATTGCATTGACCAGTCGCAACCTTCATCTATTTGCACCACAAGAGCTTGATTGGTGTTCGATTGTCACACCCCGATATTTCTACGTATTACCGGTGGGCCCGGTGGGGAGTATCGTGACGTAGTTGATATCATCATAGTCAAACAACGCAATATTTAAATGCACAGCGGAAGCAAAAGATAAATATATTACAAACCGATATAAAGTAATATCAAGTATTACAAACGGAATGTAAAGGATCCACAGGCGGATCGAAAATAAAATGAAACATTGTTCAACAGACTTTAGGCATCTAAGCTTGCGAGACTCTTTATTGATGCTAGGAGTAGCCAGCCTATTCCGATTAGTACCTGCACTTAACCTTTTTGGAAAATACGTCAGTTTACACTGGTAAATACAATTTAACTGACTCATTTTGAAAATGTTTAAGAAAATTGATTTGAGTGCAAACGGCACAAAACTTCTTATAACTTGGGATAATTATGTGAATATAATCTTGTAAATGAATTACATGTTACTTATGCATTCAGTAGCCCGATCCGTAGACCGGGTAAAAGATCAATAGACACACCACATTATTTGGTTTGGCACCGACAGGTGTATGCCTACACCCCGTGCTTAGGTCGTGGCCATCTCGTAAGATGATGCCAAGGATATCCGGGACATGGTCATTAACCCCCCAAAGGCTTTAAGCAAACAAAACATTTCAAAACGTAGCATATCAAAGATTTAACCTCCATTGGCTTAAAGATTCAATGCCGGACCAAGCGGTATTTTATATACCATACCCCAAGCCCGTATAGGGAAAATAAGTTAAAAGTATTTACCTGAGCTAAATATAAATTCAATCCCAGCCGTATATCAATTCAGCAAGTACAGATAGCTTTTACTGGGCTCCTAAATCTGGAACGAAGGTTTTTAATAACCTATTAGATTCCTAACGGGTCTTTAATTAAGCCTAAGCTTAGACCGGTTAGTTTTCAAAAGGAAGACACGGTTTAAAACGCATGATTAAGCGAGAACCGGATTAGAATATGGTTTAGACCTGACAAGCTTGTATACTTGTGTAATAAGGGTAAACTAAAACACATTCTGGATTTTGAGATAAAAATGATAAGGTTTGACCCGTTTCGGCTAATTTATGCAAACTAGTTACAAAAGCCGATCTGAACGCGAAAAGTGTGTAACGGGTAACCAAAATAGTCATGAACAGGTTTCCTAAGTTAATATGCCTTAAATATGTTGTGATATCAGTAGGATACCTTTCATTATGCCCAAAATAAATTTAAAAACAATTTATGCCCCGTAGGGGTATTTTGGTCATTTTAAAGGTTATAAGAGAGTTTAAATATCATTCTGAGTTACAGGTCTGATTAAATCAGTAATTATACTTAATTTAATAAGTCATATCAGTAGGGTATCATATATATGTGAAATTTATTAATTATAACCATACTATGCACCGTAGGGGCATTTTGGTAATTCCACATAGGCTTAAAAAGGGCAAAACAGAGAATCTGAGTTTAAAACCTTTGCTTACTGTTAAAATATAGAAATTTACTGAAAATATCAGTAGGCATCAACCCTTATATATTTAAACTAGTTTCGATGCATACTATGCGTTAAAAACGCTTAAAAAGGCGATTTGGAGCCATTTCCGGGTTTTGTATAGAAAGCTGATATTTTTATTATTCCAGAAAGCTCAAAATATTTTATTTATCATATTAAACCAGTAGAAAAAGGTTTGGGGTCAAAAGGATTTGTAAAACTCATTTTATGGCCCAAAAGGGCAAAACCGGCAATTACCGAATCAAGCCTAGAACCCTATGTTATGCTCAGCCTAAAAATAAATAAAAATCTTTAAAAATCCCAAAATATTATTTTATATCAGTAGGTAAAAAGTTTGGTATCAAAAATTGGGTTTAGATAGGATATACGCTAATTACGCCGTTTAATTAATAAAAGGCTTTCTAATTACGATATTGAGCATAACTCCTAATCTAGACCTCAAACTGATGTCAAATTTTAGGGACAAGTTTATAAATCAGTAATAAAGATTATTGTCCTCTCACATTTTCAAAATTCTCGTTTAGGGTCAAAAGGGCATAACGGTCAACATTTAGGCATTTAACGGAAACAAGCATGAACTAGGATTTCTATGGAACCAAGTTGTATAACTTTGAAGGGTTATACTAACCTATAACCTGGTCCTAAAGGAATCCTAAGGCATATCTAAACTAAGCTAAATCGGGTCAGAACTGAAAGTCAAAGCAAAAGTCAACTTTTGCGACTATCGGTTCCGAACCGGGCCTATACTTAGAATTGTCGGGTTGAATCATGCTTAGGCATGTTCAACTAATATTTACCAAGTTATTAAAGTGAGAAAACTGATTTTATATTAATAGTTATGTATTTTATTTAAAACTAACCCGTTTGACTTTTATTTGACCCGACAATTTAACTAAGTAATCGTGGTAACTAGGAGGCGCCCTTTTGAGGGTTAATTACCTACCTAATTACGGTCACGTAGCCATGTTCGTTGCGAACCATGGCTTAGCCGTTTAAAAGTCAAAGCGTTTATCGAAACGCTTGACTTTTCGGCTTTAACCGCTAAACGATTAAAACTAAGCACGAAGGATACTTACAAAGGGTTCAAAAGACTGAAGGAGGTTCCTAATATGATCAGGATCCCCTTGAATTCAGAGAGCCAAAGCAGAAATGGATGGAGGTGTGGGATGAAAGTGAAAACCCACCTCCTTATATACTAGTCGGGACCTCGTAGGATCGCGACAAGTGTCGGGGAGCTGTGACCAGATTAGGACAGGTGTAAAACCACCTTTTAAAACCAGTGGGCAGCCCCTAGAGTCGGTTATGTGAGTGTGGAAACCATTATCAGCGAAACCAGCAGCTAGAACCCAGTTTTTCTGAATCTGCACATGCCACACGGCCCGCGTAAGGGTCTGTGTGACCTTACGTGGCCCGCCTTACAGCCCAGGTCAGCAAACAGCTTTCAATTAACGACAGAAATGGTCCCTGTGAGCTTTAAAAGTCATTTTAGGCACGTTTAAGGCCCGATAACCTCCTTTTAAGGCTCCACTATGATGTTTAAACATAGGGGACATGAAACATACTCAAAAACATGTCGGATGTCGGTCCGTTTGGCCGTATGGTCACGTTGTTCGTCTAATTACGACGAAACACGAACGGACGCGAAAAACGATCCAATTTACGCGACGAATGGGATTTTATCAAGGCGATCACTAAAATAAAATATTTTAGTGCTTACATAAATTTTTGGGTGTCCGGAGATATACAGAACGGAGGATATGCGCGAAAATGCAAATTTGTGCACTTTTTGACACTTTTAGTCCCTGGTGGAATTGAAAGTTTATTTTTGCGCATAAAACACCTCTAAGCCTATATCTAAGCTATATAAAGAATAAATAGGGTATGTTTAACTCATGGTCATATTCCGGAAGGTCCGATACCCTACGAATTGACCTACTTTTGCAGTTTGACGCATATAGTCCTTAAATTGCGCAAAGTAGCGCAAAATGCCGTTAAATGTTATCTAAGCCTTCCATGGCCCATATTTATCCTTCCCAAGCATATACTTAAATATTACAACGCTTTCGTTTGCTTAGATGGTCACCGAAAGGCGTAGATTCAAAAGTTGACGCTTTAGGTCCCTCTATTGCGCAAACTTGCACATCTCATCATTTATTAGCATTGAAGCCTCATCTAATCCATATTAGGCATTCTTGGAAGTATTATTAAACATCACGATGCTTCGGGTTCGCTAAAAGGTCATTCAGAGGTATAATTAAACATATTGACACTTTTAGTCCCTCTAACTTGCAAAGTTGCGCGTAACTTTACTTATAGGCATAAAACCTTAGACGGCCATTATTTGGCATTTCCGAGAGTATAATTAAATATTATGAAGCTCCCGGTTTGTTAAAAGGTCACTCAGAGGTAAGAATTAACATGTTGACGCTTTTAACCCTTTAATGTGCAAACTTTCAATTAATTACGCAAACGGCTACACTTATTCATCAAGTGGCACATTTGTGAATATAAACATCGGAAGAAACTTATTTTAGGTATGTTAACACTTCCAGTCCTTTCATAATCAAAGTTTTTCGATTTTTCGAAAAATTAGTCCCTAAATTTCAGTGTTTGATTTCATTAGGGTTTATTACACGTGTCAATACATCATTGGACGTGATTTTACGAGGTGTTACATCCTCACCCCCCTTAAAAGAAATCTCGACCTCGAGATTTGCTAAAATGCTGGAAGTACTTTTTGTCACATGACGGACTTAACTTCTATAGTATATCTGGAGTCTCTCCAAGCTCCCAAAGTGACCTTTATATTAGGTATATGTATCCTTTTGGAGCTTCTTAACCTGTCGATCCTTTATTGATACAGGTTGCTCATCATATCATAAATCTACATATCATTCTGTGATAGTGCTTCTCGACTTATTGGTGAAGCACATCCTTAAATCATTAGTGTGGGTCATACTGCGAGTTCCACCAAGCTCCTTAAATAGGTCTTAGCTTGTAAGCTATTTAATCTTGATACATTCGAATCCTTCGAATGACTTTATATATTCAGAGCTTAACTAATCTGATAGTTACAACTTGGCACACCCTTCTAGGGTGTTATCTTTTGTTGAACCTTATTCCTTAACAAGAACTTAGGAGGTTTGCTATTTTCATTAATCCTTGATTTTCTGCCGAATACTGGCATCTTACAAATGATTTCGTATGATCTTATTCGTTGTTTCCAAGGCAACTTTAAGATCCTGGTAATTGGACTTTCAAATCTTTTGTCAACAATAAATGTTTAATATTCCATCTATACAAGGTCTCCAAAGAAGCAGCCTTGATACTTATATAACAACTATCATAGAGAAGCTTATTCTAAGGTGAGATGGTTAATTCATCCACTACTTAAAACTAATCTTAAAGATTAACTAATCCTTGCAGCTAGTCGAACAAATCGACGATCCTGGGCAACTGAGGGCGATTCTTAATTGTTGCCTTAATTAGGGTTGCGGTAATCAATGCATAAGCAAAATGAACCGTCTTTCTTGATTAATTATATCGAATTCTCAGGATATTGAGTTAGGCTATACTAATCCTTTATTTTAAAACTTACTTAATCAGGGTTTCGATTATTCCATAATTGGTGTTAGCCGCCTTGGGGATTTCATAACAACGCGGCTCTAAGTGGGATACAAATCTTAACTCTACTTACCTCTCAGGAGGTAAATAGGGTAATCTTAGGAGATGATAATCAAGATACAAGGAGGTTACAGAGACTTTCTATATCTCAGGCTCCAGTTCATCCATTATTGCTTGTGTCAAATAAATGACACATTTATGTTACGAGTCCATGAATCCCTTAATTGAAGACCTTTACTTGGACAATTCCATTCTGGATATCTTCTTTGAATATCTTTAGCTGATTTTAGTACCATATGACCATCGGAATATCTTTGTGGTTCCATGCATTAAACCTCCATACTGATCAGGCATGGAAGCAATCTATGGAACATATTAAGATACACCAATCCTCATGTGGCGCTTTTATCATACCATCAGGTATTCGCATTCGATAGAGACCAAAGAGATATCAACTATACATGCTGACGCACTTCTTCTAGAGAGAGGATACTTCTAAAATTCTACGACTGAAGGTTTCTGACAGGAACAGAAGAAATAGTTCTTATGATTTTGCCTGCAAGTTTTACCTTACACTTAACCTCTGGGGTTCTTACGGAAAATTTCTAAAAGTTTGCTAAGCTTATGATCTTATGAGAGACTTAGCGGTATCTGAATCCAAACATAACTCTTAGCAATGAAATCACAATAAGGGATTTATCTAGTGTCATTATTAATGTGAATTGCCTCTAATCATGCATCAGGAGGGTTAAACGCCTCCATTCTTAATCCTTTTAAACTTAGCTGTAAAATCTTTGACAAACTTTAGGGCAGTCTCAGCTTTGACTGTTTATTTCTTAATCTATAAAATGCGAGTAGCTGAGACAGATCCATGATAGATTTATAATGAGTAGACTTTGAAACCTTAATGTGCCCTCTTATTGCCGTTACAAACCACCAATAATTATTGCATTAAGCTTAGGTTTTGGGTAATTGGAATAGGGTACTATCTCAGCCAATGAATTAAAATTTTGCGACATACTGTCGACATTTTAGAACTTTTATGGTCAAAGTCAGAAAATTCTTATTTCATCTTTTTCCATTTCGATGCGAATAATAGGTCTTTCTAATAAGGTCCTTAACACTCGGTCCATCCCATAATGTATAAGGGGATCTCTTTTATGGACTCCATTAATGTCCTCACTAATCAAGGGTATTACCATCGAATGATTTTGATGCATACTTTACTGTGTGCTTTCCAGCATAACTGCTGACATACCTAATGGTTTCTACTTCATCCAACAATTTCTTGTAATCGATGGTCCCTTTTTACTATTGAAGTCTCTTGACTTCCAAGAGACGAAGCACTTTTAAGTACATCCTAAAGAATGGGCTCCTTGCCACATATGATTTTATTTGTATTATTCTTCGCATATGAAGTATGAATAAAGTTCTTATCATGAGTAGCGACATGTGTTTTAGAGCAAACAACATTTGGCTTCTTGAATCTTCTCATGACTTTTCTCATATCCTTTCTAATAGGTGCGTAAATTACAGTTTTGGAGATTAACTCCATTAACATCGAGGTTCATATTGGATGCACCATTAGCATTTGTCGCATCTCCAGTCATCGCGACTGTTGTTTGTCTCCTCTGAGTTTTCCATACTCGAATCTTTGGTATTAAATACCATATTCAACAATTGCTTAGGCGATCCATACCCAGTGTTTCCTTGAATTGTCAAAGGCTCACCATAAGGAGTCTTGATAACTACTTGCTTCTTATCATTCTCAATATAGGCTTGACTTCTAGAACGACCAATTCATTCCTATCACTATGTCGAGTCCCTTATTATTTAAATGGAAACAAGGACATCAGAAAAGAATGATTCCTAATGGATATAAACATCCATCTAATATTGCTGGAGCAGTCTCCGAGGTACTATCGGTCAATTCAACTTAACGCTTAGAGTTTTAACAGGCAGATTTAATGATTTACAAAATCTATTGTCTATGAAAGACTTATCTGAACCTGAATAAAATAATACTCTAGCATGAGCGTTATTAATAAAGAAAGTACCTGTTGTGACATTTTCATCCTGAATAGCCTCTTGAGTATCCACTTGAGAGCTTCCATCTTCGGTCTTCTTAGACTCCCCAGGCTTCTTGGTTTTATTTGGGCAATTTGTCTTGATGTGCCCTTTTTCATTGCAACCATAGCAGGTTGCGTCTCCCAATCTCTTGCAATCCAAGGTCTTATGCTCCTTGGACTTGCAGATTCCACAGGGTAGAGGCTGAGATTCAAATTTGCATTTCCCGAGGTGGTATTTCCTACAGGTTTTGCATCTGGTCTTCTCACCGATCTGCTGTTTGTCCTTCGAATCCTTGCATTCATGGGTCTTGCGATCCGTCTCCTTACAGATGACACATCCCCCGGTCTGATCATAGAAACATTTTCCGAAGTGCTTCTTCCCGCAGGTTTTACATTCGGGTTTTGCCTCCCTTGGTTTGGACTGGTTATAGCTTGAACCGGTCTTACCCTTTTTGTAACCCTTATTCGGGGTATCATCGCACTTTCGCTTATGATCCTTCAACGCGCGGTCCACAGAGTTGTTTACGGCTGTATCTATCATAGCCTGTAACTCGGTGCTTGTTAAATTCAGTCTTACATCATCATTCTGATCAATCGGATGATTGTGAGCTTCAGAGGAGTCAGCCATGGTGAAATTTTGAAGGCTACAAACCAAGTGGTAATAATTTGCTTAATTATACAGGGAATTGTCGAGTTTGATGATTAAATAGCCATGGTGCAATTAAACCATATAGGCCAGTAGATAGTATTAAATTTATTTGATTATGTTTTGCCTAGGTTTTTAAATAAACCATCTTTGGCGTTCAAACGGAATATAATCCTACATATTTATTAGACAGGGAACATGAGTCATGACTGTCAATGTCATACTGACATTTTATATATAGCACAAAGGCTTGTTCCAATGACTTTTTGATGGCGTGGTTGCCTTGTCACTAGGGAAATTATAAAACATAATCGATGATTCCTTTGGATCGGAAAATTTCATAGTTCATTGTCTTGACAAGAAGTTATGAAATAAAACTATCTTTTTCATGTATACATCTTTGCCCGAAGGTATTCATCACAATGGATGTTTTGATGTGTTCATCATGTTCGACGTTTATTAGCCATGATTCCTCTTGATCATTTATGCTAAATAAGGGGTTTGGAAAATCCTATGAAGATGACAAGTGTGATTTTATCGCATCACTGTTGTCGGGAGTGTTATCATGTTTTCAGATGTTAACTAGGATTTGAATCTCTTTTAAACAGGTCTTACCATCATAGCTAGGTCTTTAATGACATTCAAGCTAGGTTATACTTTTTAAGATTCTCTTTTAATATGTATACTGGCAGGAAAGGAACGATATTTATTTTATTCAGGATTTTTCATTATAAGCATCCTAAATTTAATTAAAATATAATTATGGCACGAAAGCCAAGTCATAAGGATAAATTATAAGCCAAGATTTTATAGAATCGAGGTATTAAGGCTTGAATCAAAGTTCATTACCCTTACTTGACAGGGAGTTGTAGGCTACGACTGTCTTTAGTCTCAGAGGACGTTAATTATAGCCCGTAGGCATTATATCCCTAATGGATGTTTAAATCACAAAATAAGAAAGGATTTCGGGAGGATCCAGTATAAGGATGATTTATGTGACTTTATCGAACCACGTCTGCCAGAAAAGTTAATATGTTACAGATGTCAACAAGGATGTGAATATCTTGAATAGGTCCTACTATCTTGGCCTCGTCATATAGGCTAGGTTTACCTTTAAGATTTCTTTTTAATAATTAATGCAGAACAATCCTAACTCGGGATGTTAATAAGGATCTGAACCTAAATTGAGGAACTGCCATCTTGGCCGGGTCTTAATAATGACACGAGGCTAGGTCTTGCCCTTTTTTTAGATTTTGCCATTTTATTTATAATGGTAGATCATATAAAAGGAATGTTATTTTCCATTTATTTCATATTTCATGTTTAGAATGAAAACTTAAATTTAATCAATCCACTATATAAAATAAAAGTACAGAGTTGCCCTAAGCGGGACTTGAAAGGAATAATGTGTCCTCGAAGGGACTGAAAGATAAATATGTCCTTATAAGGACTATTAAGGAAACGATCTTCAGCAAGAGGAGTTTCTTCTTCTTTTTATTTCTGAATGTTCTCTCCCTGGATACTCATTTCATTCTAGCCGCGGTACGAAGCTCAGCATTTCAAGGCTCCGGATGTGGAGAATTTCTATTACAGCTTCTTCGCTTGGCGACGTATATGTAAAAAATTTGGAAGCAAAATTTCCAGATTAGGATTAAGAGTATTCCTATGTTAAGTCTAGACTCAGAAGGTCAAAGAATGTGCTACTGTGTCATTGAGATTAAACACAAAGGACTAGTGTTTAATTCACTCAATGTTGGCTCTGATACCAACCTGTCACACCCCGATATTTCTACGTATTACCGGTGGGCCCGGTGGGGAGTATCGTGACGTAGTTGATATCATCATAGTCAAACAACACAATATTTAAATGCACAGCGGAAGCAAAAGATAAATATATTACCAACCGATATAAAGTAATATCAAGTATTACAAACGGAATGTAAAGGATCCACAGGCGGATCGAAAATAAAATGAAACATTGTTCAACAGACTTTAGGCATCTAAGCTTGCGAGACTCTTTATTGATGCTATGAGTAGCCAGCCTATTCCGATTAGTACCTGCACTTAACCTTTTTGGAAAATACGTCAGTTTACACTGGTAAATACAATTTAACTGACTCATTTTGAAAATGTTTAAGAAAAATGATTTGAGTGCAAACGGCACAAAACTTCTTATAACTTGGGATAATTATGTGAATATAATCTTGTAAATGAATTACATGTTACTTATGCGTTCAGTAGCCCGATCCGTAGACCGGGTAAAAGATCAATAGACACACCACATTATTTGGTTTGGCACCGACAGGTGTACGCCTACACCCCGTGCTTAGGTCGTGGCCATCTCGTAAGATGATGCCAAGGATATCCGGGACATGGTCATTAACCCCCCAAAGGCTTTAAGCAACAAAACATTTCAAAACGTAGCATATCAAAGATTTAACCTCCATTGGATTAAAGATTCAATGCCGGACCAAGCGGTATTTTATATACCATACCCCAAGCTCGTATAGGGAAAATAAGTTAAATGTATTTACCTGAGCTAAATATAAATTCAATCCCAGCCGTATATCAATTCAGCAAGTACAGATAGCTTTTACTGGGCTCCTAAATCTGGAACGAAGGTTTTTACTAACCTATTAGATTCCTAACGGGTCTTTAATTAAGCCTAAGCTTAGACCGGTTAGTTTTCAAAAGGAAGACACAGTTTAAAACGCATGATTAAGCGAGAACCGGATTAGAATATGGTTTAGACCCGACAAGCTTGTATACTTGTGTAATAAGGGTAAACTAAAACACATTCTAGATTTTGAGATAAAAATGATAAGGTTTGACCCGTTTAGGCTAATTTATGCAAACTAGTTACATAAGCCGATCTGAACGCGAAAAGTGTGTAACGGGTAACCAAAATAGTCATGAACAGGTTTCCTAAGTTAATATGCCTTAAATATGTTGTGATATCAGTAGGATACCTTTCATTATGCCCAAAATAAATTTAAAACCAATTTATGCCCCGTAGGGGTATTTTGGTCATTTTAAAGGTTATAAGAGAGTTTAAATATCATTCTGAGTTACAGGTCTGATTAAATCAGTAATTATACTTAATTTAATAAGTCATATCAGTAGGGTATCATATATATGTGAAATTTATTAATTATAACCATACTATGCACCGTAGGGGCATTTTGGTAATTCCACATAGGCTTAAAAAGGGCAAAACAGAGAATCTGAGTTTAAAACCTTTGCTTACTGTTAAAATATAGAAATTTACTGAAAATATCAGTAGGCATCAACCCTTATATATTTAAACTAGTTTCGATGCATACTATGCGTTAAAAACGCTTAAAAAGGCGATTTGGAGCCATTTCCGGGTTTTGTATAGAAAGCTGATATTTTTATTATTCCAGAAGGCTCAAAATATTTTATTTATCATATTAGACCAGTAGAAAAAGGTTTGGGGTCAAAAGGATTTGTAAAACTCATTTTATGGCCCAAAAGGGCAAAACCAGCAATTACCGAATCAAGCCTAGAACCCTATGTTATGCTCAGCCTAAAAATAAATAAAAATCTTTAAAAATCCCAAAATATTATTTTATATCAGTAGGTAAAAAGTTTGGTATCAAAAATTGGGTTTAGATAGGATATACGCTAATTACGCCGTTTAATTAATAAAAGGCTTTCTAATTACGATATTGAGCATAACTCCTAATCTAGACCTCAAACTGATGTCAACTTTTAGGGACAAGTTTATAAATCAGTAATAAAGATTATTGTCCTCTCACATTTTCAAAATTCTCGTTTAGGGTCAAAAGGGCATAACGGTCAACATTTAGGCATTTAACGGAAACAAGCATGAACTAGGATTTCTATGGAACCAAGTTGTATAACTTCGAAGGGTTATACTAACCTATAACCTGGTCCTAAAGGAATCCTAAGGCATATCTAAACTAAGCTAAATCAGGTCAGAACTGAAAGTCAAAGCAAAAGTCAACTTTTGCGACTATCGGTTCCGAACCGGGCCTATACTTAGAATTGTCGGGTTGAATCATCCTTAGGCATGTTCAACTAATATTTACCAAGTTATTAAAGTGAGAAAAGTGATTTTATATTAATAGTTATGTATTTTATTTAAAACTAACCCGTTTGACTTTTATTTGACCCGACAATTTAACTAAGTAATCGTGGTAACTAGGAGGCGCCCTTTTGAGGGTTAATTACCTACCTAATTACGGTCACGTAGCCATGTTCGTTGCGAACCATGGCTTAGCCGTTTAAAAGTCAAAGCGTTTATCAAAACGCTTGACTTTTCGGCTTTAACCGCTAAACGATTAAAACTAAGCACGAAGGATACTTATAAAGGGTTCAAAAGACTGAAGGAGGTTCCTAATATGATCAGGATCCCCTTGAATTCAGAGAGCCAAAGCAGAAATGGATGGAGGTGTGGGGTGAAAGTGAAAACCCACCTCCTTATATACTAGTCAGGACCTCATAGGATCGCGACAAGTGTCGGGGAGCTGTGACCAGATTAGGACAGGTGTAAAACCACCTTTTAAAACCAGTGGGCAGCCCCTAGAGTCGGTTATGTGAGTGTGGAAACCATTATCAGCGAAACCAGCAGCTAGAACCCAGTTTTTCTGAATCTGCACATGCCACACAGCCCGCGTAAGGGTCTGTGTGACCTTATGTGGCCCGCCTTACAGCCCAGGTCAGCAAACAGCTTTCAATTAACGACAGAAATGGTCCCTGTGAGCTTTAAAAGTCATTTTAGGCACGTTTAAGGCCCGATAACCTCCTTTTAAGGCTCCACTATGATGTTTAAACATAGGGGACATGAAACATACTAAAAAACATGTCGGATGTCGGTCCGTTTGGCCGTATGGTCACGTTGTTCGTCTAATTACGACGAAACACGAACGGACGCGAAAAACGATCCAATTTACGCGACGAATGGGATTTTATCAAGGCGATCACTAAAATAAAATATTTTAGTGCTTACATAAATTTTTGGGTGTCTGGAGATATACAGAACGGAGGATATGCGCGAAAATGCAAACTTGTGCACTTTTTGACACTTTTAGTCCCTGGTGGACTTGAAAGTTTATTTTTGCGCATAAAACACCTCTAAGCCTATATCTAAGCTATATAAAGAATAAATAGGGTATTTTTAACTCATGGTTATATTCCGGAAGGTCCGATACCCTACGAATTGACCTACTTTTGCAGTTTGACGCATATAGTCCTTAAATTGCGCAAAGTAGCGCGAAATGCCGTTAAATGTTATCTATAAACCTTCCATGGCCCATATTTATCCTTACCAAGTATATACTTAAATATTACAACGCTTTCGTTTGCTTAGATGGTCACCGAAAGGCGTAGATTCAAAATTTGACGCTTTAGGTCCCTCTATTGCGCAAACTTGCACATCTCATCATTTATTAGCATTGAAGCCTCATCTAATCCATATTAGGCATTCTTGGAAGTATTATTAAACATCACGATGCTTCGGGTTCGCTAAAAGGTCATTCAGAGGTATAATTAAACATATTGACACTTTTAGTCCCTCTAACTTGCAAAGTTGCGCGTAACTTTACTTATAGGCATAAAACCTTAGACGGCCATTATTTGGCATTTCCGAGAGTATAATTAAATATTATGAAGCTCCCGGTTTGTTAAAAGGTCACTCAGAGGTAAGAATTAACATGTTGACGCTTTTAACCCTTTAATGTGCAAACTTTCAATTAATTACGCAAACGGCTACACTTATTCATCAAGTGGCACATTTGTGAATATAAACATTGGAAGAAACTTATTTTTGGTATATTAACACTTCCAGTCCTTTCATAATCAAAGTTTTTCGATTTTTCGAAAAATTAGTCCCTAAATTTCAGTGTTTGATTTCATTAGGGTTTATTACACGTGTCAATACATCATTGGACGTGATTTTACGAGGTGTTACATCGATGGTCCTGCTTGATTGTTTGCAGGGACCAAGGCGCGATCATCATTCCTGGCTTGATTCTGATTCGCCTGGTTGCCTTGACCTCTGAAAGGATTCTGGTTCCCATGCTGTGCTGGCTTTGTGCATTCACGCTTGAAATGACCACGTTCACCACAGTTAAAGCACTTGACGGATTGCTTGTCGAACCCATACTTGGTATCTTTCTTGCTTTCCAAGCTGGTTCTACCCGTTCGTTCCATGAAGTCTTTAGCTCGCCTTACAGCACTGGCGAAAGCCCATTTGATGTCCATCATATCCATCTCTTCTTTATCGATCTGCTGATAATCTTCTTGAGTTAGATTGATGTTTCCGATCTGCCCTGCAATCAACCCACAATACGAGCTCACCAATGTGTTTAGTATCTCCATATGATCTTTAGCTACTTCAACACTAACTTTGGAGAAGTTTGATGTGTCAAGCCGTACTGTATTTGACTTTGATGGCTGACCAGCAGATGATGTGCTTCCATAACAAGCTTGTTGTTGAGCAGGAAGTGGATTTCCATACAAGTCTGTTGCTACGGTAGATGGCCGATAGCTTTGCTGTTGTGGAGCTGGTTGTAGTGGATTTCCATACAAGTCTGTGGTTGGAGCTGGATTTACAGGAACTTGTATCGTATTGCCATATAAATCCGTGCTTGTGACAAACGCCGTCTGAAGTGGAGCATGTGAAATAGGTCTTGCAGAGGTGCTAGAAGTTCCATAATACATATCAGGATTTTGTCGCACTGGAACCCTTTTCGCCTTTAGGGTTTCTTCCTGATCTTTGTTCTCCAAGAGTTGAACGAAGTCATTGATGTTTGTTGTAGCCAATGCGCCATTGTATTTCAGAATTTCCAAGAAACTATTCCATTGAGGTGGTAATGCATCAGCAAACTTTGTGACTACCTCTGCTGGAGTTGTTACTACCCCATAATTACCCAATTCAGTCAGCAGATGATAGAATCGACTTGTCATATCTCCCAAAGATTCACTTTCCATACATGTGAACCCATCAAACTCCTTTTTGAGTAAGTCATGTCGCAATTGGCGTGACTTTTCATTTCCTAGACCCCTTGTCTTTAATGCATCCCACAATCGCTTTGACGTCTTGAAACTGACGAACTGATGATATATTTCTTTGCTCATCGCCTGAGTCAGAATAGCATATGCTTTCTTTTCTAAATCATATGCCTTTTTCTGGTCTTCCGACAGATCGGCAAATGTCAAGGCAGTTGAAGCAGCAACCTCAAGAGCTTGATCGAAATCTGTAGTAAAGCATAACCACAGTTCCGTGTTTTGCCCATTGACATACGTCTGAAATCTATCAACCAAACCAGGATATTCGTTTATGTGCATCAGTTTCGGTGGACGATTCAGACTTCCGGTCTCGCTTTCACTTAGAAGTATACTTTGAATAATCGGAGTTTGATTTGAAACAAACGCCCATTGACCGGTCGACATTTGATTCGCTTGCGAAGATGCGGGTGCGGGAGATTCAGCCCATGATGGTGACAAACCGGTGCTACGATACTTGCTTTCTGTATTAGATGTGGGAACAGGTGATTCAGCCCATGAGGGAGATAAACGCGTGTTGGTATACTTGCTCTCTGCAGTTGACGGATTACCCCACCAGTTCGGATTCATTTTTGATGTTTAAAGACTAATACCTGAACAAATCACTCAAATCAAACCGTTAAATATGATTTGTAAAGCTACTGTTAAAAATTTTAAACAGTTTGACGAAACAGATGATATGACGAAACAAGTATGACAGTTATTCGACGAAACAGAAGCGACGAAACAGGATTGAATGATGATGAACGACGAAACAAAATAGGCTCGACGAAACTGATTTATGTTTCCATGTGCGACGAAACAGAAGTCTGATTGCTTGGCGACGAAACAAAAAGTATGATCTTAGCGACGAAACAGAATTGTATAATCTCAGCGACGAAACAGATGTGAGATCTTTGCGACGAAACAGAATCTGATTGTTTATGCGACGAAACAGATGTGAGATATTTGTGTGTTCGACGAAAGTGAATATTGACTAAAGTGATCTGCAAATAAAAGATATTTTCTAAATATCTTATCCTGACACAATGTCTTCTTTTTCAAAGTTCACCTTACCTTGTCATACAGTCTAACAATTCATCATCATATTGTGTACACAATAGTCAAATAACAATTATAATAATAACAACACAATGATAATACTTCAACAAGGATCAAACCCAGGTAATATTTGAAGAACACTTTGAATATGCTGAAGAACTTGATGAAGATTTGAAGATTCCGGTTACCTGAAAAAAATATCCGAACACAAATTTGCAAATAAAGTTCAACAAAAACCCAATCCCAACATGTATATCAAAGATTTAACAAGGTTTTTAGTAAAACAAATAGCAAAAACACAAGGTTTTTCACGATTTTCAAACTGTTTTTCCAGAAAAGTATGAACTTCAAACTCTAAAATTCAAAAAAAACACTAAAAAAATCTTTCAAAAACACAAGAAAACAACTTGGTTTTAACACGGAATCGAGCCAAAGCTCTGATACCAATTGTAGGTCCACCCGGAGGATCGAGTAACCTCTATTCCCTGTTTTCCGACAAACCCGAAAGTACGGAATCCAAACGGGTTTGTTAAACCAAGTTACGAACACGTAAGACACAACGATTCACCGATTAACACTCCATTGTATTAATCTAGAAAACGGTTATAATACAATGTTTACAAATGATCTCTGTAAACTCTCAGTGTGTGTGTGTGTGTTACAGTGTGTTCGCTCTCAAATCTATTCAGACTTGTCTAATGTGTTCTGTCTGTTATCTGTGTATATATACTGAACTAGGACGACGAAACACATCATAGTCGACGAAACAAGTGTTTCGTCGACGAAACACAATAACATTTCATCAAAGTCGACGAAACAAACTTGTTTCGTCGACCTACACATTGGCTAATATGGGGTTCGGCCCAGTAGAAGTTTCTGGCCCAAATCAAGGTTCTCGGCCCAACATGCACAAACGTGAATTCCATAAACTTCAATTTGTAAGTAATATTCAAGCCAATGATCCCCAGACCAATTGGTTTGGGGGGGGGGGGGGGGGGTGGGAAGGTTTTCCTCAAGGTCTCAGGTTCGATCCCCATTGGGGACAATCAACCTGCCCGGCTCTTTCAGGGGCTTTGACTTGGGGTTTCCTGCCCGGGTGGTGCCGGTTCGAGTCCCACCCAGAGTAGGGTTAACTGAAATGGGGGGCTGGACCTTAGGGGGGGCCCGGGGCTCGAACTCGGGTGGCGGTGGTAGCCGTCTTGGGGATTATCCGCTTGGCCGTTCAAAAAAAAAAAAAAAAAAAAAAAGTAATATTCAAACTTGTGACATCATCATGATGATGTCATGATGATGTGGCAGCGGGAACCGGCTCGCGGCGCTTCGTGCTTCGCGTGTCGAACTCTGGGGCGCACGACGGAGGAATGTCGTGACGTCGGGCTTGAGCCGAACCTAACCGAACCGAGTCGAACTGAACCGAGTCGCGTCCACATAATATGTATCAACAAATTTAGGTTTTTGCACAAGTTAAACCATGATTGGTGTGTAAGTATATGGATGGTGGTCTAGGTCAGTAGTAGGATCAATTTAAGTTATGTCTATGTAGCCGATCAAACATTTTCTCTCACCAATTATGTTTTGCAACTAAGTAGGCAAACCTGAAACCGGAGTTAAGTGCTCGTTCCTTATCATCTTAATCGGTTCCAACCATCGTATTTTTGTGTGTTTCTTGCTTCTCTATTTAATTTCAAATTAGTTTAGCTTTAGTTTAATTCAATCTTTAATCGAACTTTACTTATTTTCTTTTATAATCAAACAAGATGTGTAATACTAACCACCATAGATATTTAGGTAATTTTAAGTTTTTGCATTAGAAAAACGACGGTCATCATTTGTCACATCACACAAGGGTGTCCACAGCACTTGGCGGAGGATGGTCTAACTTGCTCAGCCAAAATCAACGATTTAAGCATATTTGTGTTGAACCCATAAACTATAAAAACATTTGAAGGTGATATAACAGTTAGTTAATGCATTTATTCAATATTGTGCTATAGAACATATGTAAAACACAGATCAACTACCCAGGAACACAACTTGCTACTCTCTATATTACACGCTAATATGTTAAAAAATGCCCCAGTATTAAGACTTTACACTACCATCCCTAGCTTTCTAGATTACTAAGTAACCACACAACACATAATAAAATATTGGCACTGAAAGAAACCAGAGAGAACATTTTCAATAAAGCAACTAAATTTCATGGCACACACGGAGCATTCATTGGTACAACGCTAAAAAATCTATCAGTGAAGAAGCCAAATATAGGGTATCTTAGATTTGTGTACATATATGAACTCTATACACAACCTGACCCAAGAAAGCTAAAGAAGAACAAATTAAGATCCTAATGCCTCAACTTGTGAAGCTAAGAGGTTCCCTTGTGAACCATTAGTTGCTCGGTTGACGAATCCTATTCTACTATCAACTCTTGGTGAGAATTTGCATATGAATATTTGATCATCAATCCTGCTCGTCCACTTCTTGGAATGGAAGAGGTACCGTCTTTACTGCTCTAAACTTGCCTGCATTATTCAGATGCTCATTCTCCAACCTGTAGGACCATTGGAAAGGCAATATGCACATGTAAGCTATTGTTTAGCAAAATGTCTGAATTCTGAGGTTGGATTCACTATTCAATGTATTCAAAATCGATTCACTTGTCCTTTAATATCGTTCGAAAAAGTTAATGTCTAGTAGCTATAGCTGCATAAACTTCCCAACTTTTATTTTACAACATATATCAAGTTTCTTATTATATGATTACAAAGTTAGTTATTACATATGAAGTAAAAACACACTTAACTCCAAAAGGAATGTGTTGTATACCTGTAGAAATTCCAGTGGCCTCTTCTAATGACTTCAAGGGCTGCAAAAAATAGCCCTGTCAATCTGTAATCGACACCTCCAAAATTGTAATGTAGGACAGTTTGTATCCAAGCTAGTCTCAGAACAAGATTCAACCCCTGAAAAAATATGTTGCCAAGGAAAATTCAACACAGTTCTCACATGGGTTTGCCAAGAAAGTTCTATATAATTCATTTTTATTCCTTTATAAGTTGCTATGAATCATATTAATGATCATGTGTTGTGTGTAGTACATCAAACATAAGTATATATACCATGGAGAAGAAGTAAATGAACTTCTGACGCAGAATCAATTCATTTCTTAACCATGGGTTCTTAGAGTTCATCTGTAGCAAACCCCAATCCTTTACAAAGTCCCAATACAATTGGTACACAGTTGCGATGCTTGACATTATCACCACCACACATAGCCATCCCACACTCTTTTCTTGTTCATATCCCAATTTTGCCCCCGCTGCTAACATTGCAGATGCATATTTCCCCAAGTTAATTAAATGGCCTGTGTCACCTTCATCAAGCCACCTCCGAGCACACTACACAACAATAATTTAAAATATGAAAACAGAATATCAGCACATCATTAATGTAAGGTCATCAATCAACTGAGCTGGAGGTGTTTTCAGCAAGAATTGATTTTCGCCAAACCTGCATAGCCCGCCAGTAATAAGGTAGAAAGGAAACTACATAGGCAAGATCTCTGAATTTTTTAGTGCCAACACAATATCCATAGTCTTGAGTTTTGTAACTCCCAGTTATGTAGTAGCACCCTACATATTCAAGGTTCCTAAGCATTGGTACCTGTTTCAAAAAAGAAAAAGTCTGTGTGAAACATTTTTCTTGCGACTTAAAATACTGATTTATCGAAGATTACAAATTTTGGAGTTCTGTAGTTTCAACATTGCGTGTAGTGACGAAGTCAATAATGTAGGTGCTTAGAACTTTTGTAATCATATAAAAAACTTATGAATTTTGCTCCAAAATAAACTGATGGATAATTTGTAAGTTCTGCCTACTAGGCAGGTGACATCTAAGCGGCTTGGGTTTGAAAGCCCCTCCCTCATTCGCAGTACATAAAAAAGGATAACAATACTAAGTTTAGTGTCAGACCTGGCTACAAAGTTGATCAGCCATGAAGAAATCCAGCATAACAACTTTGTAAAGAGGAGATAAAATTATGTTTCTAAGTACGCTAAGTAGACGGTAGCGGCTTGACTTGTAAACGATGTTGATGGGACACATAAGCAATACTAAAAAAGCCTGTAAAATCGAAAGGGAACGTTACGGATGTTTCAGATTATTCTTATTTGTACTATTCCACTCAAATAGTTCAAAACTAAAGAATACTTTCTAAGAGAATATAGTAATTAGATTACCAATAACAGAAGACCAGGTATTAAGTCAACTTGAGAATAAGAATAGCCTTTGTCCATCAGTGACATGTGAACAAAAAGGACCCCCACTACAACTGTCATTGACAAGGTACTAATCAAGAAGACATCTCTATACTTGAGTTCTTTTCTTGGCGACAACTCAAAGATAAAGCTATAATTTATACGGTTTTTCCTCCACATGTAGATGTTACATCCATAGAGGAAAAGGTGCAAAAATAACAGGCTGAACATGCTGCAAGAAAGGAATATGTTATCACTCTGATCCTCAACATATTTAGTTTTAACATTGATCTTTTATATTAATTTATAAGATCATGGCATACCTAAGAAGAGGGTATACGGTTTCCATGTAGACAATATTACTTTGTGGTCCATATGTTCCAGTGGTATGAGCTATGATGGCATACCCAATAAGGAGCGCAATGAAGCATCCGGTAAATAGACCTATAAAACCATACGCGAACATCAAACACAAAAAATTGACATCGTTCTAAGTCTTCATCTATCTTCATGGCCTTACAACTCTAGTAGGTTGCAGCCTAGGGTTCATGCATTGAACTATTAAAACAACGGAAAATCACAAAAAGTATCTATTTTGACCGAGTGAGTATATTAACAAAATAAACTTGACTTTTATGAAAGTGTGAAAATAGTCATTTGACATGTTTTATATTTTATTTTCACCAGCTTCCACCAATCACATAAAACACACGTGTATTGGTGTTTTAAACTAAATATAGGTATAGGGGTCGTTATGTAATTAGTAGTTAGTTAGTTTTATGTTGTAATTAGATTAGTTAGTAAGTGCGAGGACCGGAAGCGACAAGATGAAAGTTTGTAACCTACAAACTTAATCAAGCGACATCTCCAGGAGACATACCTGTTCAGATCGACGCCTACATCACAAGAACGCATGGACGTGATTTTTTCTAAGAGACGCACCTCTTCAGATCGGCGCCAACAAAACAGGAAGCAACAGACATGACGTTTCAAGCAAGAGACACATCGATTCAAGAGGAGACGCAACTGTTCAATCGCATCGATTCGTATAGTATATATAGGGTTCATGTATGTCAATTGTAATTGATCACTTTTCATTCAATATAAGCAAGTTTATTATTCTTGATTCTCAATTCTTTTATATTCATACCTGTGATTCGCAAGTCCGATTACCAACAGTGGTATCAGAGCACCACGTTAATCGATCCAGGAAGCAAGAAAAGAAAATCTCAGTGCAAGATTACGAGCAAGAAACGAAAATCTGGGATTGCCGATTGAATCAGAGAATCAACTATCAAGAACCGGGCGACGGTGTTCGATTTCGTAAGTGCCTTTTTTCTTTTGATTTGGTCGAACCACAATAAAGGAATAATAGGGTCATCGCTTCTGTGTAAATAAAAAAAAAAGGTCAAAGTTTTTTTTTTTTAGTTTGATTCCAATTATTTGCATCAAAATTTGTTGTTACTGATTCATTAAAGAATCATAAACAAGATCACGAGTTTTTATTCTAATTGCAAGTTTGACTTTTTTGCAAAGCCATATTGGAATCACATAGGCTAGAAAATAATTGTGGAACTGGTGTTAAAAAAAAAAAGAAATCAAGTTTTTGTACGATTGAAAAGGGGATCATTAGCATTTTTTTAAATAAAGCAAGTCAATTTTTGAATCATAAACGATACGTATAGCAAGAAATCGAACCCGTATCGGTTCTAGCAAGTCAAACCGATTCTTGGTTCAAATAGCAAGTTCCGGATCGTTTAGTTCAAAATAGCAAGTAGCACGTCGAATCATCACGATTCAGTCTAGCAAGAAACGACCATTCTTGGTCAAAGCAAGAAAAAGCAAGTACAGCGGGTCGATCAAATTAAGTCCAATTAGCAAGTTGGTTGGATTTTTTTTTATCACTCGAAATAGCAAGTTAGCAAGAATCTGATTAGCAAGTCGGTCAGAAACGCAAGAACCTGATTAGCAAGTGGGTCAGGGTACATAAAATCTGATTAGCAAGTCGGTCAGAAACGCAAGAACCTGATTAGCAAGTGGGTCAGGGTACATAAAAATCTGATTAGCAAGTCGGTCAGAAACGCAAGAACCTGGTTAGCAAGTTGGCCAGACGCAAGTACTAAGTAAGAAATTTGATCTACACGGTCAAGAAAGGGATCATCCGATCACAAGCAAGATAGGCAAGAAAAGCAAGGCGAGAAAGAAAGGAGGCATGACAGAAAAAGAAGGAAGTGGATCAACGTCACTCCACGAGCAAGGGAATGTATCTCTTCAATGCCCAAAATTGAAAGAGACAAATTACACCCAATGGGCAGTTATGATGGAAACAATCTTGAAGGCATATAGTCTTTGGGAAACAGTTGTTTCAATGGAAGGGATAAATGAAAAGAAGGCGCACACAACGAAAGCACTTATCTTCCAAACGTTACCGGAAGATGTTTTAATGCAAGTTGCTCAGTACGAAAAAGCAAAGGAAGTATGGGATGCAATCAAAGTTCGTTATCTCGGAGCAGATATGGTTCAGAAAGCACGTCTACAAACTTTGAGGAGCGAATTAGAAGTTTTAAAGATGGATGAGAACGACACAGTAAGTAGTTTCGCAAGCAAGTTGAGTGGTATAAAAGCCAAATTTAAAACTCTCGGTACCACTATCAAAGACAAGAAACTCGTAAGGAAATTACTCATCTCCGTTCCGAAGAAGTTCCTACCCATCGTGGCAAATATCGAACAATATTCGGAAATAGACAAAATGCCATTTGAAGAAGCAGTGGGAAGAATAATAGCTTTTGAAGAACGTCTCAAAAGTCAAGACAAGCAAGAAGATAATAATCAAGGAGGACTCATGATGGCAAGTACAAATAATCAGTTTGAAAGTTTGCATCATGGAAAGGGCCGTGGTGTTCAAAACTATGGCAGAAGTCAAGGACAAGGATCTTTTAAAGGAGGAAGAGGACGTGGAAAAGATATGGGTCCAAGAAACCAAGACAAGAGCAAGTTCAGATGTTATGATTGTGGAGGACTTGGTCATTTTGCAAGAGATTGCACCAAGTGGAAGGAAAAGGAGAAAGACACGCAACAAGAAGCCAACCTCGCATTAGAAGAGGAACCAATGCTACTGCAAGTCAAGCAAGTTGAAGACCTTTGTTAAACTATATTTAGTTTACAGGGGAGTATTGGTGTTTTAAACTAAATATAGGTATAGGGGTCGTTATGTAATTAGTAGTTAGTTAGTTTTATGTTGTAATTAGATTAGTTAGTAAGTGCGAGGACCGGAAGCGACAAGATGAAAGTTTGTAACCTACAAACTTAATCAAGCGACATCTCCAGGAGACATACCTGTTCAGATCGACGCCTACATCACAAGAACGCATGGACGTGATTTTTTCTAAGAGACGCACCTCTTCAGATCGGCGCCAACAAAACAGGAAGCAACAGACATGACGTTTCAAGCAAGAGACACATCGATTCAAGAGGAGACGCAACTGTTCAATCGCATCGATTCGTATAGTATATATAGGGTTCATGTATGTCAATTGTAATTGATCACTTTTCATTCAATATAAGCAAGTTTATTATTCTTGATTCTCAATTCTTTTATATTCATACCTGTGATTCGCAAGTCCGATTACCAACAACGTGTGGATTAGACCCTCGATTAGATTCTGCAGTGGCGGAGTGAAATTTCAGGCGCCACTTTTGAATCACTTGCGGCAGGTTTTAATTTAAAAACAAAAATCATATCTTTTTAATTTGTGGGCCTCTGACGCAACAATGTGGCTCTAGTGCGCCAGGATAAATATGTTTCGCCAGATTGAAATTTGATGCGACAGATTGAAATCTATTGCGCCAAAAGACACTTGTCGCCCACTTTTCTTGATTGTTAATTTTTAAAAAGGCAAGGCTACTTTTGTTAATTTTCATGGTCATAATGGATATTTTCATGTTTTTCCTATAAAATAACCTTCTAACACAAAATTGTGTCTTGTGGCTGTTGGAAAAACATATATGGTCATGGTTCTAAGACAAACATTAACATATGGTGCTGAGAAAGATCACACTTCAATATGATGTACTAGAATTCTATGGTGTGTTGGTTTTCCACATATTTTAGTGGCAATCAGAAAAGCCAAGTACCACATTTGCTGCCTTTATCTTTGTAGGGACCAAGATAAGTCAATCAACTGTGAGTGGCTTCATTGTATGTAAGCCTATAAAAGGTCTATTTTCTCTAGCAAGCCACCTTTAGCTAGAAAAGTAGATTTATATCTTTGACTACCAAGGTCTTTTACAGGTTATCTTGTAGTGGTAAAGTGACCCACTTGAACCACTTTTTAAATATTATAGTTCAAGCAAACCAAATTTAACGCAAACAAAGACCATGATGCATGAAATTGCCAGTACAACAAATTAATTAAAGTTGCACTTTTGTTTAACATATTCATACAACACTTTAAAAATGTATATAACTGTAAACGTGCATGAAAAATATGTAAAGACTATTTATTCGAAATCTCCGCTTAAAGACATAAAGAAATCAATCAGAATTCCACACGCAAAAGCATTTACAGTTTTTAACCTTGAAAAAGTTCACTGCATCTCAGATTTCTAATACATGGAAATTTAATTGGGAACTTTTTTGCAAAAAAAAAAAAAATTTTGGTTAATGTTCCTGTAACTTGAGTGCACTTTTTTGTTATTTCTACATTAGAGAGTGGAGTTTTCAATATTCTTGCATACTTATAATCTTGAAGTACATGTGCTTATTTATTATTTTTCACAAATTTATATTTTTTATGGATTTATACTAGTCGTGATAAATTACATAGTTGTTATACGTAGTGTATCAACATGACATATAAGTCCTATATCAAATGGTTATAACTTGGAACGCCTCAATTTCTGCACAACTATCTGTTTTCTAATAATTTTGAATTTGTAACTGATATTCTATTAATTTTGTGCATCAATTTAATCACAATGGTACCAATATGCCCCAGTAATGGAAAGATGATTTGGAAAAGGGCCCTTGTTCTTTTACATTATCTTCCTGTTCTTGATCTTTTACTTTTAGTGGCCAATTATATTCATAGTCAAAAATGAAAAGAACCAAAAGTAAGTGCAGACATACCAATGAAAAAGGTGACACTATGAGACTCTTTGCGCTGAGTCGGTTTCAAGTATTTCATTGCCTTTCTTCGGTCATCTTCTGCAAATTGTTTCACGAAAATCTCCTCAACTTCATCTGCTAATTTCATAATCTGGCATACAAATAATTTGATTGTGATGTATGATGAAGAGTACTGGAAAGAAAATTTATAAATGCGTGAATCGTTAATTTTCTACAATGTGTACATTGGCTTCAACGAAAAGATTGGACATGGAAAGCCACTTCAATTATATGGTCCGAATTAGTCCAACAACTAGGACATTCGTACTCGACTGCAACCATTTTCGATATTCTTTAACATATTAATGTGGCTATGTCATAAGTCACTAATAAACTTACAAAACCGAATTTCAGTTTTACCTTGTTCGAACAGTTGAAGTACGAGCTCTCGACCACTTTAAGGTAAATGGGAAGAACTTGTTTGTTTGTAACCTGTAAAAAACAGTGAATGATAAGATGACCAATCTGGATAATTTTACTATTTAAAAAGGTGGGATGTTTTTAAAACCAAAGATAACATTGGGGTTTTTTTTTTTTTTTTTTAGTGTGTTTGACAAAAGATTATGTTGTCGAGACAGTGAAGTCAAAATACAAAGTTGTATTTTTTTTTTTTTTTTTTTTTTCATATGCTTCAGTCTCAGTGTAACTTTTTTTGAAAATCAAGTTGTATTTAATAAATTATAGAGTAAACTTTCATTTTGCTCCATGTGGTTTGGTCGTTTTAATAGTTTTGCTCCAATCTTTTAAAAATAGCCATTTTCCCTGATGTTACCATGTTATTGCTAGTTTGCTCCCCGACTCTGAAGGGCTGTTTGGTAGCCTCTGAATGGTCATTAAGATGTTACCTCTTAATGGAACCATTAAGAATTTTACCAATGAGAAGGTAGAAGAATGTGACATGTGATGATTTACCATTCAGAGGTTAACTCTTAACCATTCAGACTTGAGGTTACCTCTTATTCATTCAGATGTTTTAAACCATTAAGAGGTAGCATCTGAATGGTTATTAAGATGCTACCAAACAGCCTAACTCAGCTAAAATTTTTAGTTAAAAGTAAGGGTATTTGGGTAACTTTACATATAATTATTTAACTATTTATTATTAATGCCTAAGATTCATTTTTTTAATCAAAAACAAAAAAAAACATAATTAATATTTATTAATTTATATCAATATATTTATATAAACTAGAAAAGCATTCAACCCAATTCATCACCCTATCGTTCTCTCTCTCTCTCTCTCTCTCTAACTTCTGTAACATCCACCACCACCACCATCGCCGCCCATCCCACCAGCCTACTAGAATCGACAATGACAGCTGTTAAAGGCTAAACCAGAACAGATCGAAGAAGTGTTGGTGGTATCCACCTGCTGCCACCGTAAACTCCGGCTAATCTTGTCGGCGGTTCAAAAACTGCCTATTGGACCATCGCCATCCGCCGTTAATATCACTAAACTAGGTAAGCTTCATCTTCAATCTTCAAATTAGAACATAAATTGGTTCAGATCTGAAAAGGGGTAAGGGGCGGCGGCTAGGGTTTCCACTCAAACCACGTTGGTGATGACGATGGGGATTTAGGTTTCGGTGAGGTGGTTTCCTATGACAGGGTGATGGTGGCGTTTCTGATGACAAACTTGTGAGGTGGTTGTTAGAGAGAGGAAGATGAGAGTCGTACAGAGGTCGGGGTTGTGTGGGAGGTGTTGGAAGTGAAGGTTGAAGGTGATGGTGTGGGGATCAGATCTGCAACGGTGGTGTGACACAATACCAAACGGAGATGATGGTGGTGGTGGTCGGTAGGTGATGGTGGTGGTGGGTGGTGTCGGCAAGTGGTGGTTAGTAGGGTGGTGGGTAGTGTCGGTGTCGACAGGTGGTGGTTAGTGGGGGTGGTGGGTGGTGTCGGCAGGTGGTGGTTAGCGGTGGTCAGTAGATGATGGTGGTGGTGGTGGTGCAGGATGGTGGTTGTTGGTGGGGAGGTTGTTGATGGTGAGGCTGATTTAGGAGAGAGAGAGCATGTAGAGAGAGAAAATTGGGAGAGAAGAGAGTGCATATCTGTTTTATATATGTATTATTATATATAATAACAAAATATCTAAAATATGGGAAAAGACTAAAATGCCTCTCATGTGAGGGGCATGCGACTGTTTTTAATGTTGTAAATGGATGCCATTAAGGGCGTGGAGTAAAATAGAGATAAGTTAAATAGATCAGACAGTAAAATGAATGTTTTGATAGGATTGGGGCAAAACCGTTAAAAATGCCAAAACACGAGAAGTAAAACGGAAGTTAACTCTAAATTACATGTCGAATGAAAATTGAAAAAAAAAATAAAAATTGAATAAAAGTGAGAATTGGATATCTAGACATTGACTATTATGTTGCTATCTTAATAGAGACATCCCCCTAGTCATACAACTTCGAAAAAACTACCCTTAAGTCATCACTCACTTCTAACTTAACACAAAAAAAATAAAAAAAAATAAACCCTCTCATATAGTTAAACATAAAAAAGTTAATGAAAAAGGAAGATAAACAAATGAATATGATTTTTGTCATTCCACTTGAAAATCTGGGCCTACCCCATTTACTTACTTTGTCGAATTTCTTCAAAATCTTTATAAAGGCAAGCATGTTCAAGTTCCTGTAGATAATAAATTGTCAAAGGATTGTTAATGTCACAAATATTTAGATTACTTGAAATGAAAGAAAATTATCTCTGTGAGTGAAGATATGGTATAAAGTTCAAGTGATAATGGAACACATACGATCAAAGCTATAGCCTTGATGGTTCAATAACGTGTTATATATCGAATAATGAACCAACACCAAAACATTACCTGTAAGTTTTGAGATATCCCAATCCTTTGTAAAGCTCAATGAGAGCTCCACGGATCATTTTTTCCGCATGATGGAGCTTTGTTTTATTGATGTGAAGCTTTTTACCCTGGGAATTGTGTTTTTTGGATGACTGGTTGATCAAATCTTCCCAAAGTAGATAAGAAAACGCACGTGTCGGGTTGGTTAGAGGAATGCGAATTTTCAAGTTTTTTCCATGGCAGTTGCTAATAGAACCTGAAAGACTTTGCCCCTCCTCCATTTTGGATATCTTTTCCTCCGTTTCTTCTGATCTTGGTGAGACAATAGATTGCATATCATTTTGTTCCATATCTTCTGTTATAGTTTCCTCATCCGGCAAAATTTGATCTGTCACACCCCTATTGGATTCTTCATCTGTGTTGGGAAAATAAAAAAAATTGTTAAGTATTGGTTTAGAGACACAAAAAAGTATCAAGTGAAAAATAAATTGGCATCTTAAAAAGCGGAAATACCTTTTCTCATTTTCTTATGTATGATAATCTAGTAAAGACACAATGATCATTTTTGAGATTATAAGATCTTACCACAAGATATAATGCCAGAGATAGTGACTTCATCCTTGGAGCCATGGTGGGATGAATTAGCTTTACTTTTCTGCTTTTCTTTTAGCGCGGTTTTGAGCTCTACAAGGATATGTAATTGTTTCTCAAGGCATTCCCCTCTGTCGAGGAATGCTTTTTCTTTCGCTAAGTAAAATTCATTCACTTTGTTAAGCTGAAGATCCAAAAGGGCGAAAAATGCACTAGCAGCTTCATTATGATCAGACTGCTCTAACAATTCTGTTTGGTATAGAACTCCCTTATTAGATGTCCATGCAACTTTACTGTGAACCTGAAACCATATATATATTAATCACATTAGGAAGTAAACTGTTTTTTCGCTTCGTATTGTTAATTTACCAAAATTGCCGAAAATTTCCAAAAACAATTTTTTTGTAGTGTAAAATTTTTGGATTTTCAGAGTCCGAACCCTGATTAAAATTAGTTCAACATCTGCCAATGGGCATTTCCTCGTGTGTTTTGAACTATGTGTCATCATCGCATTATGTTAAAAACATAAAGCGATCAAGACACATAATTTAAATGATAGCCAATAAGAACTAGTCAGAGAGAGTTTGAGTACATGTATGAATTCTCTATCTCGACGTTGATTTCCAAATAATGAAAGTTTCTGTATGGAGGTACAGAGGCTATTGGTTAAGGAGCTCTTTTGTAACGGTTTTGATGTAGGAGAAGTGGAGTCGGGATGGATTTTCTTAACATATTTCTTCAGTTGCCAATAATCAACGAAAGCTTCTTTCCATTCTGGAATTAGTTGGCCCTCAAACTGCTTAGTGAATTTCACCATCTTCTCTCTTTAAGTTGGCTAAAAAGAGTTAACCCCCAGTTAAGTGCAAGTATTTTCGTGTATGCACTTGTGGGTTCAGAGTGTCTAACACAAGCCAATGGTCACATTATTTATGGAGAAACGAAAAGGGTGTATTGAAAAGTGGTAACTTTGAAAGATGGTAGTACTGATTCTCTGATGCAGCACATTCTAAAATATCCTGTGTTCTTTTTTGCTTTTATCCTATGCTACCTTCCACTTGGATTACATAAGCTTGTTTTATGGTTGATGTTCACACAGAAAAAAAAAACAAATTATTGGGAACTTTCTAGTATGGTGTGCCAATGCGCAGATGCCCTCTCAGCAATCTTTGATGACCCTTCCATTGTTTTGGGTAGAACTATTGAGCCTAATCTTTGACAATATTCATATTCTCTGATAAAAAGTAATAGGCTTGTTTGTATTTGTTTTTTTGTGGTCAATAATTTGTTGTTTGGAAATCTTATTATGCATTTGTTCTTATTTGTCTAGTCCTTGTCTTACAAGATATGAATAAGTTCACAAAAATATGCTTATCATATAAAAGTGTTAAAAAAACAACCAACCTATTATAATTAACTTTGCAGAAATTGCATTAGTTGGCTAGGTATGTAAAAGTTCCTGGTATATCTAACAAATTCATGTGTTATCACATGAAATGTGTATTACAATCCTAACTACTTAAAACTATATTCTTAGAAGCTACATAAGTTCGCAAGAGATGCAAATGTTCTTAAAATATTATACAAGTTCATAGGTGAGCATGCAAGACAAGCAAAATGTTAGGGAAGTTTTAAATCTCTCTTTTCATAAGTATGCCTTATTCAATTTAACGTTTGTTCCCTTTAGTTTCTTTTAATCTCTGTTACTTGTAATATGTTCAAAGTTCATAGATTATTGAAAATACTTAACCGACACTCTTTCATGGTATCAAAGGCCGATGCCCAGGCACCCATGGCAGACCAACCAAATAGATTAAATCACAAAACATGTTATTCTCCTTTCTTTATTTATTTTAGATTTCCATCAAACATGACAACAAAATCAGTAGTTATATGGGTAAGACACACAATGATTCTTCACAATCACCAACATTACTAGCTTTGTGAGTGTCAAAGTGAACAACAAAAGATACCTTAGTGTGGAAGCACCAAATGGTCACTATTCTCAGAACGATGGGGTTGCTTGAACACATAACGTATAACCTATCTACAAGCTTAACATTACATTATCCTACAGATGATGGCGGGAACTTGGAATGCATTGATGTGTACGTGCCCATCTGCTTGCATCAACGCTATACATGACCACTTTGATCAAGGCATTTATCCATCACTTTAGTGCTCATCTTGTTATTGTAACCTACAACTTTGGAAAGTAATCAAAGAGTTTTTTTTTAAATATCTATTAGCACCAAAAAAAAAAACCCTCTTTAAAACACAGTCTCAACTATTGAAGCAAACAATCAATCCATCACATCCTATTGTGATCGTGCAATGAAATTGGCTGACCAACTTCAGTCAATCAGTGAATTGGTTTGTGATGAAACTCTTAGCCCCCAAATTCCGCAATGTTGAACCCTATCTATGTTGTATTCATTGTCTTCATTGAATACTCTAAGAAAAACTAGTAAATGAGTATATGGTTCATGGAACATGCTA
The DNA here is from genome assembly GCA_030545235.1 of Helianthus tuberosus. Classification (NCBI taxonomy): domain Eukaryota; kingdom Viridiplantae; phylum Streptophyta; class Magnoliopsida; order Asterales; family Asteraceae; genus Helianthus; species Helianthus tuberosus. The sequence continues at coordinate 48,873 of JARYGA010061100.1, read as the reverse complement.
ACACCTAACTTTTAGTTTTATTAAAATTGCATGAGAGGTATCCTAAGCTACACCATGAAATATATTCTAACACAAATCTCATCGTGGTGCATAGTAATTGTAGGTTCTCGGGCCGAACCGATTTTTTTTATTAACGTTGACGTGCGGAATCCGTCGAACATGATGTGGTGAACAAACAATCAAACACGTGATCTAAATATAATCATGCTTGTATTATTGAATATTAAAACCCTAGATAGTATACAATGATGTGTATGTGAATTCCCTCTAAAATCTCTCAAAAGTTGTCACAAGCTAAGATACTAATCCTATTTATAGCCCAACTTATCGTTTGTCACACTCCGATTCCCGGTGGGCGCGGATGGGTATAATCGTGACGGTTGGCTAACAGTTATCACAATATAATAATATGCAGCAGAAGTATTGGAGTAAAAATATTAATTTCATTAAAGCTTGAATATATATAAAAGTATTACAAGCGTTCAGTACAAGTCCACGGGCGTGATCTAATAAATAGAGCTTTAGACATCATAGGCCTTAAGCTTCAGGAGTTGCAAATTCCTTAGCCTTCATTCTAGCCGACCCGGATTCCCAGCCTATAATAAGGTTTGCTACCCGCGGTTCAATTTTTTTAGAATACGTCAGCTGAAGCTGGTAAATACAATTAACTGACTCGTTTTGAAAACAGTTTTTCAAAAAAAGTTTTATACATAGAGAAAACCCATAGGTGATCTTTTAAATATTTCATGGGATTTATTCTTTTTACCAGATTTACATACTTGTCATACAATCGGGAACCAGAGATCAGAGCCGGTCATTTCAGTGCTATAATGATTACGGTACTCACCAAAGTTGAATAAAACGTGTCTTACAGTCGGTATGCCTACCCTTGCACGCTATTCTGTATGGCCATATTAGTATATGAGTCGGGAGGTCCGGACACAGTACCCATAACCCCAATCATTTTAGTTATCAAGTAAACCGGAATAAACTGGATTCTTACATTTATGCGCAACGTAGACGGCCCATTTATGTAATACCTGCTCCAAGTGGTATATTCGCCATCCCAAGTTTAAAAACTAAAATAAGTTAAGAGTATTTACCTTTTTGGTAGCTTCCAATCAATATGATTATAATTTAGAAAAAAGCCGCAAGTCTAAGTATTATTGACCCAAGTCCGATTATCTGGGGGGCACTATAGTCTGGAATGAACAGATTTATTATCTGTTAGAATGTATATGGGTCAAAGGTTAGTCCCTTTAGATATGACCCGTTACTTAAGAATAGATTCGCTAGATTAAGCGTAAATCGAATAAAATGTGGTTTATACCTATCCGAGTGCAATGACTCATTTGGATAAAAGTTATTTAACCAAGCATTCTGATTTGGAGAGGTTTTGAAATACCTAGACCTGTTACGCCTAGTTTATGCGAACTAGGTTCGCATAACTAGTTATGCGCATAAAGACGGGTTTTGAAGGTCGGATGGGCTTATGACAAGTCTTAGTATCAAAAACATTTTTAGACGGAGTATCTACTGACTTAAAGTCAGATTATAAGTCTGATTTAATTTAAAATCATCCATTTAGCTCATTTGACCACATAGGGGCATTGTGGTCGTTTTTAACAATATATTTGCGACTTGTCATAAAACTAATCAAACGCAATGACCATGTAGTATAACTTCAGTGAGTTATACTCAACAATATCATGGTCCTATAACTATTTTAAAACAAGCCTAAACGTTGACCAAACAGGTCAGAATCGAAAGTCAAAGCAAATGTCAAACTGCTTGACTTTCGATATAAAATTAAGCTCTAAACAAGAAATGACGAGTTGGACATGCTTAGACATGTCCTAAAATGTTTTATATACTGATATGATGCCAAAACTTCAAGTTTTAATAATTAAAATCTTGATAAGCGTAATTTGCAAAGTTTACGTTTTTTACCGTTTATTTAATATAAAGTTAACTCGTCATTTCGCCTACTTAACGTGATCTTTAGAAGGTATGATCCCAAGGGATTATAACCTTCATTATTAAGATCACGTAGCCATGTTCGGATCGAACATTGGCTTGACCATAATGGTCATAACCGAAAGTCAAACAGAAAGTCAAACTGTTTGGCTTTCGCTGATAACTAGCTTATAAAATAAAATTGACTGAGATGGAACACTCACTAGTGATCCAAGAGAAGGTTTAGAACTCAAGGAAGCTCCCTAAATGATCAGGAACCTCCAAAGTAGAAGATAGAAGAGAAAGTATGAAATGAGCAATGAGAATGGAAGAGTTGGTGGCTATTTATATTGAATCATGGATCATAGCCTGCCGATAGAAGAATTGGTTGCTATATATGACGATGCTAAGATGACTCCTTCCGGTCTCGGCTTTCTCGGGTTGAGACCCCGATCAAAGCCTGCCGATAGCGATGATCTGCGATGGAAAGGGGAGTTAAAAGGTGAATGGGTTTTGTGTTCCACAACCCTTTCCCCTCTCAAACTCTCCCCTTTCAGGAGCTGCTTTAGAGTAGGAGGCCCTCGGCATGATGCCTTGGGAAGACATCATGATGTACTGTACGTGGGATAAATCGCGCGTATGCGCGTGTACAGACGCACACACGCACACGTGCACATGACGTGCATGCGCACAAATAAACACCGATTGTATGGCCACTATAGGCCCTTAAAACACCTGTTGAGGTACCTTCATGAGTATTTACCCATTTCAATCTACAAAATATCTTCTCTGTATAGATATTTTTAAACAACCCATGAAATCACTAACAGCAGGACAAACAAAGCACTAACAGCAAGACAAACCATCAAGACAAACAAAGCACCAACAACAAGACAAAAAATCAATACATCTACCATTGGTTTTATAACAACACCATCACGTTATCGATCGAAATACCCATCGGGGAATCCCTCTCTTTCCGGTTGAGTAGATCGGGGTGCTTGAGGCCCCCCTTACTAGATGTTTTTTCATCTCCTACCGGAGATGGGGTTCATGGTCCGGCCTAAAAAGAGGAAACTCAAAACTGCAAAAACACAATTGCGTAAGTGATCATAGAAACTGCAACTGCATAGCTAGCATCCGACCGACCCAGGGGATAGGGAGTCTTCCCCCACATTTGGAAACAGCGAAAATGTGCAGCTGAAGACATGAAGGCTATGATTGAGACACCGGGGCATGAAAACTAAAAGACTTCACGCAATAGGACGATGCTAAGGTCCGTAAGGACCTTCAGCGCGCAACAAAAGTCAAACACCCTTGCGGACCGTAAGGCTTAAGCCTTACGGTCCGTAAGGGACCACCAGAAATTGATTTTTGAGTTTTTACACTTTAAGTCCTTGGACTTTATATCTTTGGCCATTTGGCACATTTTGCCCTTCTCCTTTCTCGCAGTTGAGATTAGTCGGAGATCCTGGACGCGTTTTAGTTAACGCACGTTAAAAGTTTCTCTCCTTCCCAGAATCGGGATTAGTCGAAGATACAAAATATGTTTCAAAGAACGTAATATATCATTTCTTCCTCCTTCCACATAGTCGGGAATAAATTAGAGGTTTGAATATATATATCGTTACACACGGGAACGATAAATTCCCTTCTCCTTAGTTGGAGATTCGGGACACGTGTCGTCTCACAATTGCACGAAAATGTACCGGTGTTACATCCTCACCCCCTTAAAGGAAATCTCGTCCTTGAAATTTTATTAAAGTAATACGGTTAGTTCCGTTTTATATTGGATTTCAACCTCTCAAGTGTATCCTGGGCCACGATGGAAATCCCCTTTCACTTTGTCGAGGGAAACTTATTTCTTACGGAGCTTTTAAATTGCATAGTCCATAATGGGCAAGGTTTTTCAATAAACCTTAAGCTCACATTTAAACGTTATGGCGAAACATGTTAAGTGCTTTCAGTTAAGCACTTTTCAGATTAGAGATATGGAATATACTATGGATTCCACTCAGTTCTATTAATAGCTTAAATCTAGAACCTACTGACCTGTCACATTCTATTATCTCGAATGGTCGATATATCTAGGGCTCAGTTTCCCTTATTCAATTATATATTATCTTCGAGGCTTCGCCTTTTATAACTCTTCTGCCTATCATGGGTAGTCTTGAGTACATCTCAGATTTGTAAGATTCTTTTAGTTAGGATAATCTACGGTCCAGAGAGTTGGTTTCTACCAACTTTAGTCCAACAGACGGGTGTTTAACACTTTCTTGTGTATTATGTATGCACGTAGCATGTTCTCCAGAGTTTGGATGGTACGCTCACTCTACCCATCAGTCTGGGTGGTAAGCCGTACTAAAATTTAAGAGCGTACTAAGCACTTTGTTTGAAATCTTTCCAGAAATAAGAGTATATTTAGTATCTCAATCCGATACTATAGACAACGGTACTCCATAAGAAGACTCGATGTTGTCTTTATACAGCTTAACTTGTCGGGATTATAAGTTTTCCTTGATTGACATGAAGCGTCGACTTCGTCAGTCAGTCGACTATAATTCAATTCGCGTCATTGCCACGACTGATCTTAGATAACCTGGAAATTAGATCCATTGTTACCATTTCCTAAATCTATGTGGGATTTTCCAGTTCATTGATGCAGACCAGATGGTCTATGATGTTCGACTTGCTTGCGAACATTTTTGGTATTTTGCTTCATAGGTGGCTATGGACTTCTCATGTCTATCCACCAGAAAGGTCTTTGGACATCGACTTTAGTTCGTCAAAAGTTACTTGTGTCATGTAGATGACAAATTCTCCTATCAATCACTTGGATGCCTTAAGCATAAAAGCTTTCTCGGGCATTCCATAGTGTTGATCTTCCACGAATGGTGAGTATATCACCAGATGGGGATTTAGTTTCGATAAGTTTCTTATTGCGGACAATGCGGATTTGGTTTTGAACTAACCAATCCAAGTCTAAAACTATATCGAATCCCGCAAGATTTATAGATAAAAGATTATCAAGGATAGATTGATATATCATATCTATTAAGAATTGTGAAACCATCTATATTGGCCACTTGATTTTATATTTAAGCCTCAAAAGTGCAAATTTAGAATTTATTACATTTAGAGTCAACGAAGCTTTTACTAGCTTCAGAAATTAAAACAAGGTTCTAGTAACTAAATCATTTATGGGAAACAGATCCTTAATGATATTTATGTCTTTAACTGCTTCTCCTGCAGCTAATCGGAAGGCTCAAGCATTGCCTTTCTTGCCATCTGTGGCTTTGTTCTTCCCGTCAGTTGCCTCTTCGGGCAACGGGTTTTTATGTGCCATTTCTCGCCACATCCATAGTAGGTGGCGTCTTTTAAGTTCTTTCATTCATGAGACTTATGGTCCATCTGCTTACAGATGCCACAACCTTTGGTTTGCTCATGGAAACATCTTCCAAAGTGTTGTTTCCCACAGGTTTTACATTTGGGTTTTGTCTCACTCGGCTTAGACTGGTGATAACTCAAACCAGTCTTACCCTTTTTATAATCCTTACTAGGAGTATCATCACGCTTTCTCTTGTGATCATCCTCATCCTTAGTCGCTTTTTCCCTTATCTCATCTTTAGTGAGGGATAAGGCCAGATCTACAGCGAATCTAAAAGTTGTACGTTTGGAGGATTTAACCATCCCCTTGATATCCGGAGTGAGTCCTCCAATAAACTGCGCAATGCGCTTAGACTCGAGGGTAATTAAATAAGGAACGGGTCTTGATAAGGAGTTGTATTCAGATACATAGGCTCGACACTCGAGGCTTTTCATGGTCAGCTTCAGAAAGTCAGATTCACCTTTCTCCACCTCATGAGGTGGGTAGTAGGTCTCGCAGATCAGTTCCAGGAACTTAGACCAACTCAGATTGTAAAATGCAACCTTGCTAGTTGTCACACCCCAACCGATGGCGAAAACATCGGGGCATGGCACTGAGTGAAACAGATTGTCCATGAGTATCCATAACAACTATTAATTACCAGATATTTAAACGTCATATCCCATACCATAACATATCCAAATAAAACAATTATTACAAATAATTGTCTCAAAAACAAACACTGTTCCGATAACTCAGATTTAGCGTGACATAACTAGACCCCTAGCTTGATTCACCAAAGCACAGCATTCCTAGCTTCTTAAGCACCTGTCACAAACGTTAAAATAAAGTCAATACACATAGTGTAAAGGTGAGCATACAAGTTTAGTAGTATAATAGGTTTCGAAATAGTTTACGCATAACCAGCATGTAACATGTAGCAAAGTGAAAGCTAGTAGGTTATCGACAATGAAAATGCACAGACGTGACTGCGAGTTGTAGAATGCGCAACACATATCACCACCGTAACATGTGAGAAAAAACCCTTAACAACCCATGTCCACGACAGGTGCTGAGTCCAAACTATAGTACTATCGTTGCTAAGGTGTCAGGCAACAATCACTGTGTGAACATAACATACAAGCATTCAACGAATAACACGTAACATGCAATAACGGTCAGCGTATAAATAGTGTTTGCGTTGTGTGTCGTTTGTGATTTGAATAAGTAACGTATGTAACACCCAAAAGTGCGTAAAGCAAAAAGGGTTCGAGTATACTCACAGATTGTGTTTAATAAATAAACACTCTCTTGAATTGAATGGAGCGCTGAGAGATTAGCCTGAACAGTTAACGATAGCATAAGCGATGAACGGCGCGTTAAACGGTGCGAAAAGAACCAAGTGGCGAATGGTAATCCGATCCGATGGCAATCCGATCGGATGGTCATTCGATCGGATGTTAATCCGTTCGGATGGTCATCCGATCGGATGGCCATTCGGTCGGATTGACATTCGTTTGGGATGGATGTGTTTGTGTATGATGGTTTTGAAGTTTTCGTTGTAGCATTTTGAAAACAGAGAAGTATCTCTACCTTTCAGGTCATTCGATCGAACGGTCGTTCGATCGGATAGCGATCCGATCGGCGAGACATTTCTAGTGAGAACAAGTTCACAGCAGGATGGTCATTCGATCGGATGGTCTTCCAATCGGATGGTCTTCCGATCGGATGGCAATCCGTTAGAACTGATTATCTTTGAAAATTATGAAAATGTTTAAGTGTTGGAGACCCAAATGTCAACCGATCGGATGGCAATCTGATCGGACGGCAATCCGTTCGATATTCAGATCGTTTGAAAATTTTGAAAATGATTAAGTGTAGAAAGCCCAAGTGCAATCCGATCGGATTGTCGTTCGATCGGATGGCAATCCGATCGGACGGCAATCCGTCCCAACGACCTGATCGTTTTGCAAACTTGGAATTTTATTAAGTTTGATAGTTTTACGATTTGATCGAGGCAGTATGACAACGTGTTAAACAACGGAACCTCGTCAAGTCCAAGTCGTGCGATCAAAGTGGGAATCACCCTAGTCCGATCAGTTTACTGTTCGTGACGGTGGTTCATGTTCAACCCGAAATCGGTTGTCTTTTTTATAGGAATCAGATCTCTAACCGACACTTCACTAGAAACGAGTAGAAGGCCTGAATGAGGCCAAAACTTGAAGTTCATAAGAACTCCATGATGACATCATCCTAGAACACCTCAAATCCGTTGATTTCACGGTTGAAAGTTAACATTTAAAGGGGAAAATGATGAAGAAGTGTGCGTAGATGATAGATGTACAAGATTTGAGTTGAAAACTTACAAGAATCGCGAGAAATCGAGAGAAAAGAGGGCTTGAGCGTGCTGGTCGAACGAGAGAGCTGTCACATCACTGTTGGTGATGTGACAGAGGTATTTATAGGTTGCCAAAAGGGGAAAGGAGAGCACATGCGACGGATCAGATGGCACTTCGATCGAATGGTCATTCGATCGATGTGGTCCGGCGATTTAAGTTTCGGCGTTTCGTTTTGCGTGTTGAGCATTGCGGTGCGTTTAAGCAAGTATCGGTTAAGCGATGCGATAGATTAAAAATAATCACACAAATACTATATCTAACATACAATCATCCTAAATACTTGCGTTTAGCATTTGCGATTAAGATTGCGTTGCGATAGAGTTGCGATTGCGTTTCAATTAATCACCTCAACATAAGGTAAACATGCACAAGTAACACATAAGTAGCACACACACATAAAACAATATACAGAACCTATCAATCAAGTTGCGAATGCGATTGCGATGCGATTAGCGATAAAGCGATAAATAGATTAGCGATAAACATGCGATTAAACAGCGATTATTATAGATACTCCACATAATACAACTAAAGCGATTAAATAGCCAGATTAGATTACAAGTCGATGAAGTATAGTCAATAGTTAAGCAAGGAGTGACAGATCGCAATTAGCAATCTTTTCTTCCTTTGACTTTGACTTGTACTTTGACTTTTGAAACACGGGGTGTTACAGCCTCCCCTAGTTTAGGGAATTTCAACCCGAAATTAAGGCGCAGGCGTAACAAATAACTGTGGATACTTCGCCTTCATGTCACTTTCGAGTTCCCAGGTGAACTCTGCGTGACTGCGCCTCGTTTGCCTTCCCAACGAACTTTTACAATTGGAATGTGTGAGCGTCTGAGCTTCTTGGTTTCTCGATCCATGATCTCGACAGGCTTTTCCACGAAGTGTAATGTTTCGTCCACTTGTAGATCCTCAAGTGGCACTTGTAAATCCTGCTCGGCCAGGTACTTTCTGAGGTTCGAAACGTGGAAAGTCGGGTGGACGTTGCTAAGTTCCTCCGGTAGTTCGAGTCTGTGGGCCACCTTCCCAATCCTTTCCAGAATTTTAAAGGGTCTAACATATCGAGGCGTGAGCTTTCCTTTCTTGCCGAATCTGATCACACCCTTCCAAGGCGATACCTTTAGGAGTACGTGATCGCCAATGTCAAATTGAAGGGGCTTGCGGCGTCTATCGGCATAACTTTTCTGACGACTCCGAGCTTTCAGTAGATTGTCTCGAATTTGGAGGATCTTGTCAGTCGTTTCTTGCAACAGCTCAGGACCGGTTATTTGTGCATCTCCGATCTCATGCAACACATTCGGCGATCGACATTTCCTTCCGTATAATGCCTCAAATGGTGCCATTTGTATGCTAGAATGATAACTGTTATTTTACGAGAATTCAACCAAAGGTAAGTGCGCATCCCAATTACCACTGAAATCGATGACACACGAGCGGAGCATGTCTTCAAGGGTACGAATCGTTCTTCAAGGGTACTTAGATTGAGAGTAGTACAGGGAGTAGATTGAAACATTTCCCAAAGACGCAAGGTAAACCAACCATCGCGGTCAGAGATGATGTCGCGAGGCGTCCCATGTCGACAAATGATCTCGTCGGTGAAGATTTGGGCTAATTTTTCTACCTTAAAGTCTTCTCGTATCGGCAGAAAATGAGCACATTTAGTCAAACGGTCAACGATAAACCAGATGCTATCATCACCTGAAGTTGTACGTGGGAAATTTGTTATAAAGTCCATGGCTATGCTTTCCCATTTCTACTTCGGGATCTCGGGTTGGACAAGTAAGCCAGAGGGTCTTTGTTATTCGGCCTTGACTTTCGAGCAAGTCAGGCACTTCGAAACATTGATTGCGATATCCTTCTTCATTCCAGGCCACCAATACCGTAGACAAAGGTCATGGTACATTTTTTCGGCACCAGGATTAATAGAATATCAAGATTTATGGGCTTCGTCCAGCAGAATTTGTCGTAAATTGGTGCACTTGGGGATCCAAATTCGGTCCAGATAATGGAATATCCCATTCGACTTATTCACTAACTGATCACCATTATGGAGAATCCTTTCCTTCTTCAAGGTGCGTTCGGTGAAACAAGCATGCTGAGCGTTGTGAATAAGAGTTTCGAGATTATGTTGGGCTTGGATATTACGAACGCTATACAAATAGCTTCGTCTGCTTAGAGCATCGGCCACAACATTTGCTTTACCATGATGATAACGAATCTCATAGTCGTAATCGTTGAGAAGTTCTACCCATCGGCGTTGGCGCATATTCAGTTCTTTTTGGCTGAGGATGTGTTGTAGGCTCTTATGGTCTGTGAAGACCGTACACTTGGTACTATAAAGATAGTGTCGCCAAATCTTCAACGCAAAAACAACTGCACCTAGCTCGAGGTCATGGGTTGTATAGTTCTTCTCGTGGATCTTGAGCTGTCGAGACGCGTAAGCGATAACCTTGTCCCGTTCCATGAGAACACAACCGAGACCAAGGTTCGAGGCATCGCAATAGACAACGAAGTCATCGTTTCCGTCAGGTAAAGCGAGAACGGGATCATTGCAGAGCATATGCTTAAGAGTCTGACAGGCAGTCTCTTGTTCAGTTCCCCAAACAAAAAGCTTGTCTTTATGCGTCAAGGAAGTAAGCGGGACAACGATTTTCGAGAGGTCAGCGATGAATCGATGGTAATAGCCAGCCAATCCCAGGAACGAACGAACATCGGATGGTGATTTTGGAGTAACCCAGCTCTTAACAGCTTCAATCTTCATGGGGTCGACGTGAATACCTTGATTATTGACAATGTGACCGAGGAATTGAACCTCATCTGGCCCGAATTCACACTTGGAGAATTTGGCATAGAGTTGATTCCCTTGGAGTAATTCAAGAACCAAACGTAGATGCTGTGCGTGTTCGGTTTTCGACTTTGAATAGATAAGGATGTTGTCGATGAATATGATGACGAAGCGGTCAAGAAATGGTTTGCACACACGGTTCATCAAATCCATGAAACTGCAGGAGCTTTGGTTAAACCAAAGGGCATTACGAAGAATTCATAATGGCCATATCGGGATAGGAAAGCGGTTTTCGGTATATCTTCCTCCTGGATGCGTAACTGGTGATAGCCTGAGCGTAAATCGATCTTCGAGAAACAAATAGCACCTTGCAATTGATCAAACAAATCATCGATTCGGGGCAAGGGATAATAATTCTTGATGGTCAGCTTATTCAACTCCCTATAATCGATGCACATCCGGAACGACCCATCCTTTTTTTTTGACGAAAAGGACTGGTGCGCCCCAAGGAGAGGTGCTAGGGCGAATGAAGCCTTTGTCAAGTAATTCCTGGAGTTGACTCGAGAGTTCGCGCATTTCGGACGAAGTGAGACGATAAGGAGATTTAGCAACAGGGTTGGCTCCAGGAATGAGGTCAATGCGAAAATCAAGATCACGACTCGGGGGTAAACCAGGTAAATCATCAGGAAAGCCGTTAGGAAAATCACGAACCACGGGCGCCTTATCAATTGCCTTAACTTCCTTTTTCTCCGCTACTACAATGCGTGCCAAGAAAGCTTGGTATTCCTTGCGGAGATACTTGCTAGCCTGGACACACGACATGAGTTGGAGCTTCTTCGAAGTGACTTCACCGTAAACACACAATTGATCACCATTAGCGAGCGAGAAGCGAATCATCTTATCGAAGCAAAGAACTTCAGCACGATTCTCACGAAGAAAACCCATGCCTACTATGAAATCAAAACTACCAAGCTACATCGGAATAAGATCGATAGGAAAGATGTGATTGTTGAGTTCGAGAGTACAATCACGAAGAACAGAATTGACATCGACAGTTCTTCCAGTGGCAACTTCAACATCGAACGTCGAGGGGAGATGGGCGCGCTTAAGATTTAGGAGCTTTTCGAATTCAAACGATACAAAACAATTATCGGCTCCATTATCAAATAAACACGAAGCATATATACCATTAACGAGGAACGTACCATTAACCACATTGTTATCTGCTTAAGCCTGGTGGACGTTGATGTTGAAAGTACGTCCGCGGGCTGCTGGCTGCTGCTGCTGCTGGGGCTGCTGCTGTTATGGCTCTTGTTTCACCACTCGATTGGGGCACATGTTTGCGAAATGGTTGGGATCACCACATGCAAAGCAAGCTCTAGCGTGGATCGCGGGTGTAGGAGCCGCTTATTGACCTTGAGGAGCAGGAAGTAGAGCTTGTTGAGCAGGAGCTTGAGCTGGAGCTGGAGCTTGACGTGGACCAGTACGGCTGTTAGCAGTAAAGTGGCTGTACATGTTGCAGTGGACACAGTATCTGCAAGCAATCCCCACGGGATGATGATAAGTACAGGTTGGGCAAGCTGGGTGAGGACCAGTGTATGCACACTTAGCCAGCAGTGCATGGGTGACTGGTGCCGCTACTTGGCGGTGTTGGGGTTGCGGTTGAGCAGGTACTGCTTGAAGTGGAGCAGCAGCTGTGACAGCGCAATTCTTGCTACTGTTGTTGTTGTTGTTCTTTCTCTTGCGGAGGGAGGACTTTGAAGATTGCGGTGCCGCGGTGGCTTCAGTGGTGGGAGCAGCGGTAACTTAGTGTAGATTCTTGGAGGCTTTATCAAAGTAACCAGTCTTAACTCGCTTGTCGTTGATCTCGGCAGCGAGCAGGAAGGTTTCCGCAATAGTTGTCGTCTTCGCGGCTTGAACGAAATCGGCCACGCAATCCGGTAGAGCACGGATATACTTCTTGATGGTGATTTCGGGGGTAGTAACTTGGCCTGGACAGATTATTCTCAGCTGCTTAAAGCGGGCAGTTAAACCAGCGTTGTCGCCATCCTTTTGTTTGATGTGCCAGAACTCGTCCTCCAACTTTTGGAGCTCGTAGGGAGGGCAGAACTCCTTCATCATGATGTCCTTCAACTCGTCCCACGTTAGCTCGTAAGCTGCATCATTCCCTCTCTTGTTTCTTTCAACAGTCCACCAGTCCAGAGCCCTGGACTGGAAAACGCCGGTAGCGTTAACAGTGCGAAGGTTTTCCGGACAACCGCTTTAGCGCAGGGTGACTTCGATAGAATCAAACCATTGAAACATGGCTGTAGGTCCATCTTCTCCGGTGAACTCTTTAGGTCCGCATGCTTTAATGTAACACCCCAAAAATGGGTTTGGTAATTTAAACCCGGTTAATATAAAGGAACGGGTAAAATACCGTTAGGGGATAAAAGTGAACCCGTGAATGAATGCTAACTAGGAATAATTAACCTAGTTGATTATTAATGTCGTTGGTATTAAACGAAGGGTTGTAGCCTTATTTAATTAAAACGAAACGTGAGGGACCAAAGTGGGACAACTTGAAAGATGTTTAATTAAAAGAAAACACACACACAAACACACACACGTGTGTGTGTTCTGGATCGATGTCCAGGAGAAAGAACCAAGGGTTCAAACCCTAGTTCTTGAAGAACCTTCAAATTGAAGGGTTAAATGAAGTCTAAATTCACAACCGAACGTGAATTAATGATCACCCAAGCAAGGGGATCATAAGGTATGTCTTAAAACTTAGATTTGATGATCTTGTATGAAGTGGGTTATGATCAATCCACGAATTTGTATGAAATTAAGCATGAATATGTGTTAACATCATCATAGGGAACATGTGTTATGCATAATTTTGACTAATTTGATGTTTAAGGATGTAAACCCACTAGTTGGGTGATTAAGATGACATGAGTGTTCAACATGTCCAATATTCATGAATTATGTTGTGTTAGGATGAACTCTTGTTAGATGAATTGAAAGAAATTTGGTGTTGATATGTTTGATGTTTATGTGTTAAATGATACTTGTTGATTAGTAAGAAGATTTGATGAAATATGAATGAACTTGGAAGATTATGCATAAATTAGTTGTACATGGTGCCTAGGAAGTAGTACGCACACCACGTGTTTGATGAAATGTCTAAATGATAATAATAGGTGAAGGTTATGTTATGATGATGTTGAGTATGCTATATGCTTGTTTGAATTGGCTAATGAAAGGCATATGTGGGATATGAACTTGATATGATCGTTCATATGTATAATCATGTATGCTAATAAGAATGTAAATGTAATGACATGAAAGTATAGGATTCATGTCAAGATGGATGGGAGCGTGGAAGGCTAACGGGCCAAGAAGACTCAAGTAAGCGAATGCAAATACGGACGCGTAAGGTAAGTAAATCCCGGACTTACACTTTAGATGTAAAATATATTGTAGTATGATGATTATTGTTATACATGTGAGAAAGTATTAAACAATGGAAGTAAATAGGTAAGTTTATGGAAAAAGGAGTCGAAAGTGGATAAGAAAGTATGATGATGCTAATTGTTTTCTTTTAAGAATGAAATGGAAGTGCAGGTATACTAATAATGGAGAATGAAGGTTAAGTATGGAAGTCAGACAAGAGTGTCCGAATGGATGGACGAATGGACTTATATGAACGAGAATAAGAGATGTTGATGTTTGATTATGCACGTTTTAAAGTATATATATTATGTCACTGGTTGCTAATGAAGTAATTGGTTATGGTGACTGCTGGTTGTACAGGTTTATGAATGCTTGCTCAAGCTGTGTACGTGGTTGAAGATCGAGTCAAGACATGGATTGTACGTGGGTGTGTATGTGGTCACTTAATTCAATATACGTATGTTAGTTTTTAATTAATTTATGAAAAGGGATTAATGTATTTAAGTGAAAGAAAGAATAACTTATAAAGAAATTTTTAGTATGTGTTTTCCGCTGCGTTAACTTTGGTTAAAACGTGTTAGGGCGTTACATTTAAACTGCTTGAAGCTAAAAGTAGCTCGTGGTGAATCAGTCCAGGACTCTTCAGAGAACTTGCTAGCGTTTTCATTCAGCTCGCTAACAATTTGCAGTATGACTTTTTCCATTTGCTTGGCGACCAAGAAGCGATACGCTTGTCCTCATGGTTTCGGCAGGCAGTGCGGGAGTGAAAAGATCCAAACGACGACATTGTCTGCAACAGACATCGCCATAGGACTCAAACACTATATAATCGAATCTCACCTCGCACGCACTACTACTAAAT